>CAUHTR010000182.1:0-174164 GCA_959609185.1 Schmidtea polychroa
ATTACATCCATTGTAGAGATTGGTTACAGCTCATCAGTATTAGTGTCCCAAATTTATATTTATCCTGTACGTATTGTATCCAATTACATGTACTTCGATTTTAAGACTTTTAACATTTACCTATATTCTAACAAAAACTATTTCCTTGATTTCAATTTACGCGGTTTTGCTATAACGCCGAACCTAATAAAAAAAACCTTTATAAAATTTTATTTCGTAATGTATTCTAGATTAATGATTTTAAATGATTAAATATTAAATTTTAAGAAAAATAAAATCAAAATAATAATTTGTTTTATTTAATATTATATAATATAACAAATTATTATATAATATATATGATACTGACAAATTATGAGTAAATATTAAGTTCTAATTTTTTATGAATCACAATTTTTTAGCTTCATTTCTTGGAATTTTATTTATTACATAATTTCTATTTATTACATATTTTCTAAAACCAAAATATTATGTAAAACTTTATGAAATTAAAATTTTTAAATTAATTATTTCTGAAAAAAATAATTGTTTCATTTTTAATGAGTGAATAAGTCCAAGAACAATTTTATTATCCGCCTCAACAGGGCCGCGTGGATCAGTTTTGAATAATAACAGTTTGTCCATTTCAATATCATAAGATAATGCCATCATTGAACGAAATTGAATGATTAATATCCGCAATAGAAGAACATATTATCTCACAAGGCATTTCATGTCCAATTTGTGCACGACATACTTGAGATCGACAATCAGGGATCATACCAATCATAACACCTCCAGTACTTTCAGTAATGTTAAACAATCTCGTAGCTGAACTCGTCTCAATCATTTTATCGGGAACTTTTCTCTTTGCATATCTATCGGTCTCATTAAGCCAATTTTTAACATTGTTAAACGAATCTTGATCGGTAACATCAAACACAACAATAATTCCATGAGCTCCTCTGGAATAAGACGAGGTTATAGTTCCAAATCTTTCTTGACCTGCTGCATCCCATATTTGCGATTTCATCGTGTCACCATTTTCAGTATAAGAATCATCTGCAGTTTTTACTAAATAATCACACTCTGGATTCATTTCTAGATTCATTTCGAATAACCGATAAGCCAAAAAATTCCACAAAGAACACTTCCAGAATTCCATCGATTCAAAAAATTCACAGGTTTAAACAATTCTACCAAAATTAATCGAATTAATCAAGTAAAACAACTCAAAAATTCCACCAGAACAACCAATTCATAATTTCTATAAAAAACAATCCATATAAAAATTTTACAAATAATAAGAAATTACCTACTTACAAAAATCAATCGAATTTCCATTGCTCGCGTCTGTGTGCGCACACCCATTTACCATAATTCGGCACACAGACGCGAGAATATTCAACCAACAGCATAATCAACAGCCAGTCAGAGGTAATCCCCCTCTGACTGGTCGAAACAATAAGTGTTGAGTTTTATGTATTCAAAAAACAAGTTTTAAAGCCTTAAATAATAAACAATATAAGATACACCAAAAATATAATAATATGTAGACGAATATATGTGAAATTTCAATTTAGAATGGGAAATTTAAATGAAATATATATATATGTTTTTTCGATTTATTTTTTCCGATTTTAATTTTATTAGATTCATGTTTAAAATTTCAACCCCGCAATTCAAGTGCCATCAAATTTTTTAATTTACATTTTAATTTATTTTTGAGTTTGCTTTTAGCAGAAAATGCGAATGGCTAAATTGTTTATTTCATGCTACATCATGTTGGGATTTCTTTATTTGATATTTAAATGATTATTAACAAATCGTCGACTTTAGGCTATTTTAAATACTTAAACTAAATAAAAAAAATTAATAGAAATAAAATAAATTTCTAAAAGTATTTTTTTTCAAAAGCTTTTCAAAGAAAAGTTTAACATTTTTGATAATTTTCATTTCTTGAAAACTTCTTGCCAATTTTAAAAAATTTTTTAAAAATATTAGATAATTAAAATTTAGTACCATTTTCCATTTTCTTTTTGAAGATAAAAAAAATTTTATTGACAGTTAACGTGTCATATGTCTTCAAAATTTATATTTTTAAAATGTTTTCACGAATTAAAAATATTTAAATGGGTGTAATTCATTGTTTGCTTGTCTTTATTTTTACTATAATATGCATAAATGTTTGGTTTTAATATTTCATTTAATTTTTAGTCCTCCGTTAATTTCTACATTTAGAGGATAGAGCTGAATGTTTTATGGAATTTATATTTCTTGTCTTTTTATAATATAGAAATCGTATTTGGTTCACAGATTTCCACAGACGGGAAGACAGGGAAGTGATCTCACGAGAGACCAAATGTACGAAACGGTCTCCAAGGAGCTGAGCAAATAGATTTCATGGATTCGTAATCAATGTTTATTGGTGTCTATTGTTTTGATTTATTTGCGTGAACGAAGTGATGGATTGTATATGTTGATCAGCGTATGAATGATTAGTGACTAAGTGACGAATATAGATTTGGAAAATGAAAAAAGTTTCGAATCTACTATAAATTCTTTTTATTAATTTCAAAGTTTACATTTAGTAAGGTTTTTGAGCGAACGTGGACCAAATTGGAAGGAAGCAGATATACAGAGAGCTGGATAGAATGACTCAAACTCAGGGATCGAGAAGAAATACATCTTTTTCAACCCTGGGGTTATGAATATTAAAAGATGATAATAAGTAACCTATAGAAACAGGCCACACATAGACAGGCGGAACCAAAGGGAAGCAGAAAGACAACAATCACCAATTAACTCAGAGAATGCTTCATGGATATGAAGAAGAGTTATTTTTTTCTGAACGATCAAATCAGGGAATCCGGCGACCGTAAGCGAGCTATCCAGATGGTCCAACAATCGGGTAGGCGCGAACGAGTGCGTCGCAGGTCACGTAAGGAAATGGAAGAATTGTGGGACACACCCGTAAACTGGGCGACAAACTAGGTGTGAATGGAGGATCAGGAATCCAACTCTAGAAAGATTTATGTTTATTGTGAAGGAATAATAAGTTGTAATCTTTATCGAGTTGTAAATAAAATAAGATTTAAGTAATTAAATTCTAAAGTAGTCTTTTTAAATCGGATAAAGATCTTCTTTTGGTAGTCTGTGAACCCTTATGGAATTTTGACAAGTATGTTGCACCGGGTTGCACTCAATTTATGCGAATAATTGAATAACGTTGAATAATTGACAGGTATTGAGTGGCTGAATCCATAGTATTCTGGATAATGCTTGAAAAGTGCCAATGGCATAGTTTAGGTTGTGATGTAATGGGGTATTTGATTTCCCTAACCTTTACCCTATATTGCGTAATGCCTGCATGTGTGATTTATTATTTTTGATTGTCTGGGTCCTCAAATTATATCACTGATTATTATTTCCCAAAAAGCTATTGCTGAATGTGTTGGTGTCGACACACCGGGTACTATGAATAGTACCACAATTTCTTAAATAAAGTTTTTGGAATTTATCAATTATTCTTATTCTTAACGCTTTCAACTCAGAAATTATTACGGATTCTCCCACAACCGAAAATCTATTCAATCGGAGATGATTTGCAAGAATTTATTGAGAAGATTGAATCATACTTTTCAATTATTCAGCTAGGACAATAGTCAAAGAAAAGTAATTGTTCGAGCTTATTTGGATGAAAATTGCCGCAACAAATATGACAAAATTTCAGATGAAGATTATGCGAAAAGGCTTAGATTAGCATTCGACGACAACTTGGATTTAGCTAAGGATTTGGAAAAGCTGCTAAAGTATCGAAAAAAAGAAGATGCAGAAACTTACATTATTAAGATTGTGAAAGGTGTTCAGAAAATCTTGAAGCACAAGCTAACAATGCCAAATTTGACAACGTTCTTCTTAAAACATTGCCTTGATAATGAAGAAGAAAAACATGAAATAAAAAGATATGAGATTACGTAAGATTTACTGAAAGTAAAATTATCGAAAGAAGATTTAAGAAATGATGGAGAGACAGTACAAAAAGATCCAATGGCAAATAAATATATTAAAAGAATTTTACAGAAAATGGATGAAGATAAATCCAAGATACAACAAGTTTCAGCCGTTGGAAATACCTCATACGCGTCAATTGTGAAAAACGGTCGATATAATAATAATGAGAAAAGAAATAATTATGGAAATCAGCGAAATCAAAGTGATAACAAAAATGAATATTCAAAATTAAAAAGAAATCAATTCCAAGAAGGACGAGCTTATCAAAAAAATTTCAATAGAAATTTCAGTGAAAGACCTCAAAATAGAAACTGGTATTAAAATCAAAGTTCAGATCAATATTCAAAAGTGCAATGTTACGCATGCGGTGAAATTGGTCATATTCGTCGGGAATGCCCAAATATTCGATGTTCGTGTTTTGGTAAAGCAGGTCATTTAAGTTTTCAGTGTTTTCAGAAACAGAATCAGTACGAAATGAGATTGCAAAGAACTTCAAATCAAAACCATGGGAATTTCAATCGATACAATAGACATTCTAATCAAGAAAATGATCCAAAAATGGAGAAAACGTAGCTGCAGTATATGACGACGAACCGAACGACTATGATGGACAATCAGAAATATCGGGAAATGCCAAAGCTCCAAGCAGAGGGGATATGTTAGGAGCGATAAATCAAATGTAAACAATGATAATTTTTTGAGGACCCTAAATGCTGAATGTAATGATTGTTTGCTTGATTGTTTGTTTGAAATGAGAAACAGGTATTGCGGACCTTTTGAAATAATGGGGAAATATAATAAAAATAGTTATTAAGGAATGCTGATAATAAATGTATTACTAGAAATGTGGAATGGCTAAAGCCATTTAAAACGAGGGGGTGTGATGTAATTATAATGGGGTATTTGATTTCCCTAACCTTTACCCTATATTGTGTAATGCCTGCATGTGTGATTTATTATTTTTGATTGTCTGGGTCCTCAAATTATATCACTGATTATTATTTCCTAAAAAGCTATTGCTGATTGTGTTGGTACCACAATTTCTTAAATAAAGTTTTTGGAATTTATCAATTATTCTTATTCTTAACATAGGTCTAAAAGAAATTTTATTTAGTTTTTAGAAAATATGAGGAATATTTCATAATACTGGATGTTTATTTGAATAAATATGCAAAATATTTTTCATTAATCATTTCGCAAATCCGGTTTTAATTCTATTAATTTTGCGTTAAATGTTTCTCTAACATTATCTTTAAGCAATATTCTACACAAAACTTTATAAATTAGACATTTCTGACTTTATTTAAATAGAACCGTTGATTATCTGAAAACTTCATAAATTTCAATAAATTAAAATAAAGGCCCTATTTGATGTTCAATTGTCGTTGCGTACTGTTATTTATTTTCTTTCATTAATTTTTTCTATCTTAATATATTATAGAGTCCCATTTTAATGTCACAGCTGTTACGTTACGTCAATTTTATTAATGATACACACACTTTTAATATAGATTAATTTTTAGAGTTAATATTAACCCTTAAATACCCCTTGTATCTTCTATGTAAATACCCTTCTATGTAAATATTCAAAATTTCCCGTGAAAACCAATTCTATGAAGCGCATCTAACTTCATTTTATTTTGAAATGTCATATATAATGTGAACGTAATTTTATTATTCGAAGAAATTAATGTATAAAGTGTACAGTCTAATTTTAAATAAAATGGCTTGGGTATTTAAGGATTAACACGTTCAATCCCGCAGTTTTACAAAAACCTATATCAAAAGTAGATGTATAACAAACCAGGCCAACCCAATTTTGAATAAAACCGTGACCACGCAGTTTTGGATTGCGTGACATTGTGTGTCTTATAAGGTGTCATATTACCATTTGAAATTTGGGAGTTGGTGTTAGTGCAAATATTTGGAATAGATTTCCATAGGAGTATGTATGAATATATTTATATAATATTATAAATATTTTAGTTATATTAAGGGTGACTTCACCAAGCTGGAACGAGATGTAGCAAATGCAATTTAATGTCCGCTTGAATGTAAATTAGTAATTAATGTTTCACTGTTTGAAGTTAAAAATGTAGTTAATAAAGAATGGAATTCAATTTTTCAATTGAAAAAAAGACATAATAAATTAATTTTGACTGTTTTTATTCAGATTTTGTAAATATCTTGTCTCAATCTATTAGCCAAATTTTCGTCGATTGTGATGATTTAATTTAAGAATAAAGTCTGTTATCAGACAATATTAGACAACCATAAACAAGACATACGAATTACCTTCTAGAATCTAGAAAATAAGTAAGTACCTTTGTTGAAGAGTGATGTGAGAAAAAAAATTCCAAACAGGAAATGAAAACAACTTCTTTTTCATGAATATTTTATAAAAAATTATTAGGAAATAGAAATTGTAGAATATTTCCGGTTGATTAATATTTTATGATAACTTTGTTTTCTTTATTTAGAATTTAATTATTTATTTGTGTGGAGATTTATTTATGTACAGTTACAATTAAATATTAATTTTAGTAATATATTTAAAAATTAAATTTTTAAAGACGTGTTATTTCCTATTCGTAAATCTCATTTCATCTAATCCAATAAATAAAAAAATATTACCTGTAATAAAAAAAATAAATAGTAGATCATTGGTAATTTTTAACACAGTAAAAAGAAACATCGATTTATTATATGAATTCCCATTTTCTTTATCTTAAGTTGTTGTGAAAGCTCTTATTTTTATTTTTAAAATCTCATTATAAAGTACAGTAAAACTTCGGTAATGAAAATAATTGAATTTTCCGACCCTCCTTTTTTTGACAGTGAGAAATATCAGAATTTAAAAACAATATCTAATTATATATAAAATAGATATTTTAATATATTTTAAACGTTATCGGCAGTGTAAAATAAAATAAACCAGGAGTCCTTATAAAAAATATAATTATAATAATACAACAGTTAAAATTTATAAAAGTTTATAAAAGATATTTTGAAAATTTTAATTATTTAAAATTAGTTTGCCTGCCATTTATAAAAGTAATAGGGTTTTTATTGTAACTTAATTAAATCTTATCTCAAAATAGCATTTATTATCGGAAAAATCCTAATGTGATAAAACACCAGCAAAAAATATATTTTAATATTCTACCAATTTCTCAATTTAATTAAAAAACTTATTGAATAAATTAATGTGGTATGATATTTTTAATATATAAATTTTCATTGAATTGTTTTGTAATATAACATTTTTCAAGTGCATTAAAAAATTTATATATATATATATATATATATATATATATATATATATATATATATATATATATATATATATATATATAATATATATAGTATTTATTAAAAAGTTTGACTATGAATCAGTACATATATCGATGTTTTTGATATTAACGAATTTTCGGCTCTGCCTTTTAACGTCACTGAAAATAAAAGTGATTTAATGGTAACAAGCAATTGAAGTAGTGTTAGAACACGAGAGTTGATAAAATATTTATTCCAATAATTTAAACTCAAATATACAAGCAAAATACTATTTAGAAAGCCTTCAAATTTATAATTTATAAATAGTATTATTGATTTAAGCATTATATTTATACAGTTCATTCATACATATACACGCTGCTATCTATATTACACGCATAAACATTGAGTCAAGATTTAAACGGCAGACAACCAATTCGAACAAGATTACAAAATAGAATTTAAGGAAAACGTTTAAATATTCAATGTTGTGCACGTCGTGAAATTGGTCGCATGCGCCCTGAATCAAATGAAGTTCATATAAAGTTTGATTCCATCATAGTTCCAAGTGTGTGACGATGTTAAAAAATTTATGACGGACTGCAACCGGTATTTTGATCTTTGAAGCCTCAAAGAACAATTTCGAAACGCAATGGTGAAATACCTCATCAAAATATAATATTGCCAATTTACGAAGCGATTCCAGAAACAAGTCAAGTATTTTAGAATAAATTGTGCAAAACATTTTATAAAACAGCATCTTTAATTAAAAATATTTTGGAAATCCTGAAAAGGATACAGAAAAAGCAACATTGTGTTTTGAAAAAGTTGGATATTTAGTGAAGAAATTAACCCTTTCCTATTTTGTGTCTATAAAAATATGACAAAAAAATTAACCATTCTATCCTCTGTCTGTAACAAAATGACATCTGGGAATGATCCTCAACATGGCTCTCAACGACAAACCGAATTTCGTCGATTTCTTCTCCAAAGATTGGACTACTACAATTTTTTGAAAATTTTTTAAAATTTTATTAGGATTGGAACGGGCGGGACACATAAAATAAAGAAGATAGCAAAGGGTTAATAAGACAGTTGAAACTGAAAAAGAATTGACTGCGTATTTGTTAATTCATTACGTCAAATAAAATGAATCAAAGAGAAATAAAAATGCGAGATACCAAGAAAATTGAAGAAATCAAAGAGGTTATAAGAAAAGGTGATGCTGTTAATGTGGAAATTTCATCAATTGTATTAGCTCAAAGAAAGAAACAATTGCAAATGTAATTAAAATAAGACCAGAATTTCAAGAGCACCTGAGATTTCGAAATTCTTATCTTATTTAATTCAAACAAAGAGGTTTCGAATTTTTCAATAAGAGAGCGATTATTTGTTCTACTTATAATCAAGTGGAGCATATTACTCAAAAGTGTAAGTAGACAGAATAGACAATCGTGTTACTGTTGTTGCAGAAAAGATCATTTAAATAGGCACTGCCAAAATAATAAGCCAAGAAACACATTTTGTTATGCCTGTCAAGATGAAAGATTTATGGAAAATGAATGTCCTAGTATTTCTTGCTCAAATTGTAGAAGAGTTTATTTCAAATTCCAATGCCATAATACGCAATCATAAACACACATAAATAAGTTATGGGCCTCCAATTAACAAATGGTTCGGGTTCCTATTTAGATTCGAAAAGGTCTGATCATGAATAATTACTTAAGTAATATTTCAATAAAATTCATTTTATTTCTTTATTTTGAATTATTTTACATTTATCTAAATTTAAAAATAATTTTCAAGTTATTTATTTTTTAAATTAATTAAATTGTCAGATTTAAATATATTTTCCAATTCTAAAAAATTGTAAATTTTCACAAACAAATTATTAAAAGGTGAAGACCTATCAGAATAAAAGCTATTTCACCAAGTAAATAAGCCTTGATAAAAATCCATTTCCATTCTGTCAAAATCTGACAATTGTTTTGACAAAATATCAAATTTTCGTTCGTTAATTAAACCAGAATTCATTATGAAATGGTATGACAACAGAGAAAGGATGAGAAATATCAATTAAATCTTTTTTAATTATTTTGTTTAAATGATCTGTTTATGGAGATATTTGTTGAAAATATAAGTAAATAAACATATCTCATTATACATAAAATCTTACGTAACAAGTCTTTGATCTTTCCTGCATTATACACGTTGGAAATTTTGATTTTTCCTTATTCCAGTCTCATATTTAATGAAAATGAAGAAGTTCTCAAGATTCCTGGTCTTTCATAGTGGCTCCTGAACAATTAAAACATTTTGACATCTTAGTAAACTTGTTATTGTTCTTATTTGAATAAATTGATAATCACCTAAAACAAATTTAATTTATTATTTCCCCATTATCAGTACGAAGTATACAACTTGTACTAATCGAAAATAAAAAGACGTCATCATCCATGATTTTTACGAAACCGGATTAGTCGATGTAGTGTATTGTCAGGTTTTTTATTATTGTCATTTTTGTTATAAAGTAGTTACGAATAAGTAAATCCCACTTCTGACACCAGTTTTGATTGGTGATTCAATTTGTTATGAATATTTGTTTTGTGATTAGTTTGTGAGTGTGTGCGATAAAGAAATTTGTTAGACCCAGCAGAGTCACTTTTAAAAATTGTATTGGGACACCTGGGGTGTTTGTGTGTAATACAGAAACGAAAAAAATAATAATAAAATAATAAATTAACGGTGAATTGAAACTATAAAGACTTTTTTAACTTTTAATTAAGTTCAAAACTATATTTAATGTTACCTTGAAGAGGTAACCAATAATGTTTTTGGTAAGTAAATAGATGCTATTTGTCTTGGGAGTCGTCGACTGGAATTTGAATTGTATTTTGTTATTGAACCCCTTGTTATAATTTTCTTGAAGAGGTCTCTAATAATATTTTGGATAGATTAATAATGGCTATTTGGCTTGGGAGACGTTTGCTGGAATTTGATTAGTATTTAATTATTGAACTCTTTCCTATCCTTTTCTTATAGAGATAACTAATAGTGTTTCAGATAGATAAATAATCAGGGGCGGCTCAAGAAATTTTGTCCAAGCCTAGCGCCCTAGGCAAATTTTTATGAAGCGCCTACCTTAAAGAATGCCAATACTTTAAATTAGTAATTGCATATATGGATCGCACGTCACTGTAACACAGAACATAACGGAAAATAAAAATTCAGGTGGCAATGAAAATCGAAACATGATTTCGTATTTTTATTGCCAACTTTTTAAGTGATACAAAGTTCACACACCTTTCAAAAATAGATAATGGCTCGCCAATAAGTCTGGTTTAAAGCGCAAAACAATTTAGTGCCTTAACTTTATTTAAGTAAATTATATATGCATTGAAAGAGCTGGGTAAAACTTTAAAAATTCCACGGTTTATTCCTCAATGTGTTAATTTAAATTTATAAAAGAAACAATGGTTTTTGGTTTAATTTTTACTAAATAATGTTTAAATTGACTTTGAACGATAAATTGATTCCTAAATTTGGTTTTAATTATTTATTTGATTTCATTTTTAATTAGATTTTAATTATTTAAAATTTATTAATTAACATTTATTTAATAATTTGAAACATAAAAATTTTGCAATAAAGAATTTTACTATAAACATTGATTTCTTTCTAAAAATAAAATTTTAAAATTTCTATTTTATTGACTTGTGTTTTAATGTATTAATTATTAACCTTAATATCATAAATTAATTTTGCAAATTTATTAATTATAATCGAATATTGTTATCCTATTAAATCAAGATGGAAATTTTACTTTTTCTACTTTGGATATTTATACCCTTTCTAACAGGTAGATTTATGATAAATTTTTGCAATATTTTACAAAATAAAATAGAAAGCACAACCATAAATATTGCTCCTCTTCAATCTGGATTTGTCAAATATCCCGGTGAATTCAGCGATTACTATGAAATAATCTACAGCAATCCATTGGAAAATAAAATGAATATCTCTGTATCGTTTGGCAGTTTGAAGAAAACAAAATATTTAGAACCTCTCAATTATATAACAAATGTTTTCACCGATAAAACGCGATTCTCAATTCAGTCAAATCAACTGACTGACACTTCTACAGTCTATGCCATTTGTCAATTCACTCATGAAAACTCCAGACCATTTGAATACAACAAAGTTTGTTGCGAAATGATTCTCAAAAGGTCGGGAATAAACAGTAAAATTTTCGATCGAAAATATTGTCAAATGGATGTCAATAAAGATACGAGTGTCTGTTCGGTTCAATTTCAAATCCTTCACGACATTTTCGATTTTAAAACCTCACCCGAAGTACAATTGGATATTTCTTCGAGGATTTTTGCATCTCAAGATGGAAAATGTTCCTCGATGGCGGTTGGAGTGAGCAATTTGGCGTTTGGGTATCCAACGAAATTGACTATCATGCAAGATTTACTGGTGAAGTGGGAGATAATCGATTCGACAGATTCTTTCGGAGAATTATTAATTGGTCTTCCTTTGGATTCAATGGAACCGGGATCGAAATCCATTTTCCCATTGAAAATTAATTCAACATCTGTCTATAACAGTATCACAATTCAGTAATTATGAATTTTCACTATTTAAATTTTCCGCGAATTTCAAATTTTTCGAAATTTTATATTTTAATAATTTTATTTTACATAACCGATTAAAATGTTTTTAAAATTATTCCTATCAATTTAAAAACATTTTTAATGCCTAAAAATGCGAAAGAATTTTTAATATTTATTCGAAATCACATTTTACGCTATTACGTGTGATAATTAATTAAAATCCCCTCCTTAAGCCACTTAATCCTAATAATAATCAATTTTGATGACCCTTATTGCATAACTGTCATTAAACTACATTGATTTTTCTAATACAAATCCAATTACGTAACGCCTTTCAATACAGATTTATAAAATGTATTGAAATTGAAAACGATAATTTCAGATGTTCCCATGGACGAAGTCTCAAGCTGTCGTCGATTTCATTCGATTCAATGAGATTTACTGGAACTTTAAAAAAAATATCCGACACCATGAAAGAAATATACATTGAAGAAAGTATTAGCTTAGAAAATTCTGGGTAACAAAATATTCCACTTGCTTTGTTGAAATAAAATTTAATTAATTTCTTTTCAAGTGGTCAAAGCGTCATTGAATTGCTGGTGTATTTGAGAATTCATCATTTGAATTCGATTCCAAACAAAATATCAGACAATTGGATTAGCTGTAAAATAATTCGGGCGTCTTTCGACAAAAACAAATCGAAAATTTCCAGAAAAACAACCGAAAAAGAAACGAAAATTTCCATTCAAGTCAACATTGGACATTTTTATATTTTTCCAATTTTAAGGGTAATTACTTGTTATTTATCGCGCAATTTAATGGGGGTTCACCTATTTTATTCTTTAATCACCTTTATAATTACGACATTAATAAAAAATTGAAATTGGTTATTCATCGATGATATTTTGTTTCTAGCCAATCAAAATCCAGAAAATATTTAACATACACACATGCACGAAAGGAAAATGTTTTCGAATTTTTCGGGTTTTTTAATACTTCAAATAACGTCATGATCAAATTCTTTTCATCAAAGTTTCCAATCTTCGTATTATCGAAATTTTTCTAAAAAATGTTTTGAAATGTCAGTTGATTGGGATTTTATTTTTGCATAATTTATTCGTATTGTAATTATAACATTGTGACTGTTTATTATTGATAAAACAGACCTCAGTGAATCATTGGATACATTTCCTTGTGCTTCATATAATTAGACTTTTCACAGCAACCATTTGCATAAGCGTCACATGAATTTTCAATTGATTACGTAACATGGAAATGACTATGCTATTATGTAATAGTTATAACCAAGCAAACATAGCCATAATCAAGCAAATATCTACCAGTGAAATACAATTTTAAGTTATCCCCTTGCTTCACAATCAAATTTGATATTTCTAGCCCAGGGACAACATAATACAGTTTTCTGTTATTATGTATGCATATTAAAACGGAATATTGTCAAAAAAGACAAATTATAGAACAGCGTTCAAATTTTATTGTAATTCATTCAATTTAACATTCTATTTATTTATATAACAAATTATACCAATAAAAATATAACAATATTAACTTTTTATTTTTTAAAAAATTTTGCTTTACAGATAATAATGCCGGATTGTAAATATTATTCTCCAACTGAGAGATTAACTTAGTTGACACCCTTGCTTGCATATATATATATATAT
This sequence comes from Schmidtea polychroa, assembly GCA_959609185.1. Classification (NCBI taxonomy): domain Eukaryota; kingdom Metazoa; phylum Platyhelminthes; order Tricladida; family Dugesiidae; genus Schmidtea; species Schmidtea polychroa. Next base: position 13,568 of record CAUHTR010000182.1, read on the forward strand.
ATATATATATATATATATATATATATATATATATATATATATATATATATATATATATATATATATATATTCCTTTATAATATAAATCTTAAAGACCTAAACAAAAAAGAATAAATATCCCTCATGAGGAAGTTTCAATGCGTATACCAAAATTATTTTGTTTAGATCAAACGTGGAATAAAATTATATTAAGATAAAGGAAATTAGATCAGTTGTCAAAAAATAAAAAATTTTGCTGAAAAATATAATACAATAAAATATAGAAAACAAATTAGTGGATAATCTTTTCAGATATTAACCCAAACTTATTTATATTTTTCCACTGATATTACTTTTTTGAGTTAAAATTAAGCCTGAATCGATAAAAAAAATTTATATATTTACTTTTTTTGTCTTCATTAATTTTAAAATTTTAATTTCTATCCAATTTGAGGATATTTTACCCTTATAGTAGTGAATATAAAATGGCAAATCATACAGATACTTTCTTTTTATAAAATATACTAAATTTGTCAATAATAACTTTTGATAATTCATTTATTATCATTAGGACAAAAGATCAAAAATTAATTTTCTATGCTACACAAATCTTCAGCGCTGCATTTATCAATAATCTATAATTTTTATTGCTTTCTGTTAAAAAAGTAAATGATAAGATTAACATTTGCTAAAAAATATTTATAAAATCAAAACATTTAATTTCTGCTGCTACCAAGAAACTATCATCTTATGCTTTGTTATTTTCTATATTCCAATTAAAATTGTCTAATTGTATACATAAAATAATGATATTTTTATTTCATTCTTTTAAATTAGTTGAGCTGTTTTACATATAAAATAGTCAAATTATAGGTTCATTAAAATTAATGTGTAAATATTTTAAAATATACCGTATTAGCCCGAATATAAAACGAGTTCAATTTTCATTGAAGAAATATTTTAAAAAACACATTTTTTAAACGCCTTCATTCTATGTCAACTATCAAAATCAAAAGGCCATAATATAAAGGAATTTTGTTTTTAATGATATTTCTGAGGGAAAACCTCATTTATATTAAGATTAATACAGTATTTTAACTGTTTTCCGCTTTACATTCGTGATTAAGACCTTCGTTTTCATATTTTTGATACTCCCTTCATTATTGACTTTTATTTTATTATTAAACAATATACGTAAACAAAAAAGGATCTCTTCACTCTTAATTTCACACGAATGGTTTTAGCGAGCTCCAACATCGAGATCCTAATGTATTACTTCAAAGAATTGTGGAAAATAGTGAATATGCAAAACCAAATTTTAAATATTTTTTTTAATATGATAAATTTTATTTTGTTATAATTAACATCTACTTTAAACAAATAAAATTCGATTTGTTGTAAAAAATCAACATTATAGATATAAGGGTTAAAATACATAGTAAAATTATTTTCAAAAAGATAAATTTAAGTATTTAATGTCAAATCTCTACTTTAAAGTCATGAGATTATAAAACTACATAGCCCTATATTGCTTAATAACCTATAAAAATGTCATTTATTCAGAGGTCAACCTATTTCTCTATTCTTAACACAGTCATGGGTCCAATAGAAATGGGGAAAAATGATCTGAAAATCTTATCAGCTCATAATATTGGGGATGAATCATTTTCAGATATTACACAAACGACAGAGTGTCAACCAGTCTCACCGTTTGCATTGAAATGTCCATTCGCTAGAAAAAACAACAATGTAATTGCTAAGAAAATCATTCGAAAGCCTGACTGGAATGTTGTTTTATCATTAAGAAGCTGGAAGAAGACGGTCAAAGTACCTATAGAACTATGGCAAGCAGATGACTGGAGACTTACCACAACAGATCGTACTTTAAACAAAATTTCTGGTTGGAATTATAAAAAGTAAGCAAATTTAGTCTGTCCAAAAATAACGAAATAGTAAAATTATAGCAGCTCATTCATAAAGTGTATGTTTTAGCGTATTTAGTATCATGATTGTATACTGGGCGTCAAAGTAATATTTCACCTGTTGGCTTTTGAAGTCATTTTTTATTATGCATTACTTTCAAATCTGAAAATATTTTTTTCTCTTGCCGCTCGGATTGAATAAAACAATTTTTGATTATTTTTAAACTTCTGACTTATATTTTAATCACAATAAGTATTTAAATGACTCACTCGATATTTTCCTCATATTTCCTGGATTTCTACACAAATTACCCCTTAAAAACAAAAGTAATTTAATTGAGAAGAATCAGTGATGGAAAAACATCATTCCCTGGCGTTTGAAAATTCAAGTTTCTTGATATGTACTCAGATTGAAATGTATAAAGAAAAATATTTACATTTTACTTCTAATGTTCATAAGATAAGTTTCCTTTGAATTTAAGAGGGTACCTTTAATGTTAACAAACCAGGTAAAATGGGATAATTATTAATTAATAAACTATAGTCCGTCCATGGCGGCCGTATGACTTTATACATATATTTTGCATGGTTAACAAACAGCGATATGTCATTAGATTGACTCGTATGAAATATCTTTCCAGCAATGTGACTCGTAAATTATAATTGTTACATCTTTGTTTTGAACGCTAATAAATTTCATTTATGTTATAACTTATACCTGTGTAATAAAGTGAACTTAAAATATTATAAGAACTTTTTTTCCAATTTCACCACTGATTTTTTTGCCATTGTATTTATTAAAAAGAGCTTGTATGATGAATTAGAAAATTTGGTAATATCATAAATTGTGTTTTGAAAAAACGATTTATATATAATTTATATTAGGATATAATTTTTCATCAAATAATCTTTCAAGTTATTACTTTTTATTAAAAAGAGCTTGAAGACTATAAATCGATGTTTTTGACTATTCAATATATCAAAAACATCGATATATTACTGATTTATAGTCTTCAAGCTCTTAATAAAAAGTAATAACTTGAAAGATTATTTGTTGATTAAATGCGTTATAACTTGAAAGATTATATCCTAATATAAATGCTGTCAATAAAATAATATATTTTACTATTAATTATATATGACAATATAAATCGTTTTTCAAAACATAATTACCAAAATTTTCTAATTCATCATACAATATGGAATCCTAAATCAAAGTAAAGCTTTCTATGATTTCTATTATTTTTCAAATGATATTATATTAATCAGGCGTTGATTTTTGTTGTCATATTTAATAACTATAGGTAGGATATGCAAGCATTTTAACGTTTTCAAGCTCAATATATTTCTTAATTCGCATACAATAAATTTTACACAGTAAAAATTATCTGTAACACAGACCTTGAGCCTGGTATGTAAAAATAGTTTACAGCAAATTTTTTTCTTCCAAAAACTATGTACACCGTGATTTATTCTTTTATTTGGAAGTTTTCATGTTTTGCAATTTCAAAATCTTTATTTTGATCTGTCCATAATATGAACTCTTGGGTTTAAATTTTTATTATTCTTTCCGTATTTTATTATGTAATTAATATTTGTTGGCATATTAAAAATGAATATAGAAATTATTATTTTCCTATGGAAATTATTAAAATGAAATTGGTAAGAAACTTTATTTAAATAATAGTTTAATAATATCTACAAAATTGGTCACGTAAAATTCCTTCAAGAGTGCAATACGGCTAGCAGGGCTCTATATAAAATAAATAAGTTTATATTAATTTTATAGTGACTAGTGAAATTGAAATTATTAGTTCAACTGTCACACAGGATAAATAAATGTTAAATAAATTTTCAATTACAATTAATTAATTTTATTATTACATTAACATATGTTAAATTTACACATAACCGTGACCTTTATAACATAATAATCAAGTTACACCTGACCTTTTTATTACTATTTTTTAAATTTAATTAGGCATTCTCAAATTATTTTAAATGTAAAATTTAAAAATTGAAATTATTTACAATGCATGACGTTTTACTGGGCAATGCAACAGAATATGGTATTGCCCGGCAAGATGCTGTTTAATGCATAAAATTATTTTATATTGAAATAATGAAATTGAATTTTTATAATATTTACTTTTTATGGTAATAAAGTAATTCATGTGAGAATTGTCACCGTAAAATTTAGGAATATAATCCGTACCGACGCAATTATGAGATAAAACATCCTGTTTAATGATATAAACTTCTGAAATATTGTTTAGAGTACTGAATTATATTAAAATTACACGATAATATCTCTACTGACACATGAGTTGTTTATTCTGGGAAAACAACCCTTCAAAGTGAAATCTTCTCAAGAACATCACTAAATTTACTTCTTTTATGCTTCACGGAAAAAGATTATAAAATGTGAGAAAGTAAAAAGAAATTCGTACAAAATGCATACAAACTTTCAATGTATAATTGTTGAATGGAATGATTTCATTTGAAATTCTATTTGAAAAAATGGTTAAAAATAAATGAATTTAATTTATCATGAAAATAAATGGATAATGTAGTAAGCGACAGAGATTAATTTCATTTTACCAGGTTTTTACAAATACCTAAAAATTAATTTCGTTCTATAACTTAAAGATTTGGGAAGATAAACTGAAAAAATGATATACAAAATCTTTTCTCAAAATGCTGTTAAATTTTGCGAGTAATATAATGAAAGTAAAATTTAATATAATTCTTCATAAAATAATTCATAGTTTGAAAAAAAAACTTTCTGACATATTATGAGTCATATTTGTATTATTGATGACTTTATTCCATAAAACCAGATGTATGACATGTAGAATTTGAGTAATGATATAATGCACTTGCACGCCCCCCTCATTCAATAAAAGTCGTGCCTTTTCAATTTTCATAACAATCTTATTTCATTATATTGTCTCATTCTATAATTAATTTAATTAACTAAAAAATAATATAGCTTATTTTGCATAAATATAGTTTTAAATAAATAGTTTTTACATCAAAATATATTTATTATAAAACAGATTTCAATAATATAACTTATTTATATTTATAATAAGTTTATTTTATATAATTTCTTTCTATAACTTAAAATCCGTATGATCAGTTCTCAAGTTACCCAATCAGTTCTCAAACAAGAATGTGTTTAATATGATGAGAGATATGAATCACTACTTAATCTTTAGAATAAAATGAAAAAATAATACAATATGAGAAATAAGGAAGACGTTTCAGACCAAAAGTATGCTTATTATGAAATTGGGACGCTAGACATTAATCCTTTGCGGTCCGTAGAAAAGTTACCCACAAGGTCCACAATTGTTTTAATTATTTGTTGTATATATGATTTTCATTAACTAAATTGGGTTTTTTCTTAATAAAATGTATTTTTTGAAATTAAAGTTTTATTTTATGACAATCAAATTATTTTTTGAATTGAAATGTCGAGTTAGACCGTAAAGGGTTGATGAATTATTATTCCGTCTACATTGTTCCGCCTATCGCTTTTAAAACTGCACTTTAATAATCATCACGATTTTGTAATTTTGAAAGTCATTTGTAACTTAAGAAAGCACATTACATTCTTTTACATGACGCTATATTTATTTTCAAAGCAAGCCGCTTTCATTCATGGTAACTTCATACATAATATTACCTTAGATAATCGAATATAAAGTGAGATTTTTGCTATGAGCAAATAAAGTACAATATCAAAAGATAGATTTCATTCCTCTATTTATGTTATACTTATATTATAATATTATGATATTTGCATTTTTATACTGTTGAAAAAAGCAAATTATTTCATACATTCAATTTTTTATTGTACATATGTATATGAAAATTTCAAAAATGTTTGAAATAAATAAACATTTAAAAATAGGTATTTTGAGAAATTTTATATACAAGAGACAATGGAAACATTTAAATATAAATATCGAATTCCAACGATTAACTAATAAATAGGGTAAACAAGCGTTCTTGCAGCTAAAACACGACGGACCATATATGTGTATTGTATTTCAGTCTAACAATCGTTAAAAAGTTTATAAAATTAAGGGACTCTGTGGCTTTTCATTATGTTCACGCGACACACCTATGCAACGCTGCCGACACACTAAAGTGTCGCGACACACCGGTTGGAAAGCTCTGATCTAAGTTTTTATTATTATCATAAAACAAAGTACTGAATATGTTAATATGACGCAATTTAATATTTAAGTTTTTGAAAGTAAAATTATGTAAATTTACGCATCGACAAATCAAAATATAATTCGCATAATTTTAATGTTTTAAACTTGATATAAATGCACTTCTTCATTAATTTCTAACCTTTCTATTTATAGGTATGTTTTTTCAGTGTCGTTTTTAAAAATAATTATATGAATTAGATTTAATCTTAAATTGAATTTTTATTTTAGAACTAACTCCCATTTAAAACTTCCATTATAATTATTATATGCCAAGACTCTTAATGATATTAAATAATATTAATAAATCTAAAACTAACCTATAATAGCTATAATAAAATAAGACCTGTTATTTTAAATAAAATTCTATAATATTTGTGGTTAGAAAAATTTAGCTGAGAGAAATTAATAAATACACTGAAGACGATTCACAAAATTATTATATTGAAAAATAAAATTAGACAACTAAGAAAACCATCAGTTTAAATTTAAAAATAAATTAAGAATATTTCTGATATAAATAAACAGTCAATAACAAGAAAAAGTAAATAAAAAAAAAGATTTAATGAAAAATATATTTTCACTGCAGAAAATGTATACTTAATTTATTTGAATTGTTTTTATAAATAATCCCGCTACAAACGATTTATTATATTACTAATTATTATTTACAAATGCTTCGTAGGTTTATAGAAAAATTAAATAAAAATTAGTAAATTTCTATACAGCCGATAATGGATAATTTGTAGACTATTTTAAAATTTATAATCAAAAAGGTTTGATGAGAATCTATGAAGAAATTAGATTTATTCATAAACTGGAAGAAAGGCCGATCCTAGGAAATGATTGTACAAAATAAACGTTATTTTACCAGAAAATCTCAGTTACATCTTTAATTATATAGAACTACCAACATGAAATATTACAAAACTATCAAAAAATTTTTGGAAAAAATTGTGTATTACTCTCATATAAAAATAAAAATTTATTAAACACTGTCGAAAGGAAATCTTTAATAATAATCTGATTAAATCAAATTAAATAACTTGATCTGTTTTTAACATTGTTTATAACTGAACCTGATAGTTTATTCCGAAATTTTTCATTAAAGAATTTACCGCAAATATTTCCTATCAAATATTTTCAATAAATAAAATAAATGAAATTTTTTATTATTAATTATCACCAGAAATTGTAATAAATGAAAAATGTGAATCAATTGTTAACAATTGTTGAGAGCAAATTTAATCCTTATTATGTAATTAATGTATAATCATTTAATTTTACAATGTAATGTAATACGTCACACGCGTTGCAAATAGTATATGATATTTGATTCCTAATCTTTTTTGTGACAAATTTCCAAAATTCTGACTTGAAATGACTCACTTGACTGATAAAATCTTTTAACGAAATTCTTGAAGGAAATCAAAAAAATCAAGGAGTATAGGTTATTGAGGACTCATATTAGGCATAGAATATTTTTGTTTTGATCTAAATATTCAATTTAGTTCAAATTATTATAATTAAATTATTATTATTATTATTATTATTATTATTATTATTATTATTATTATTATTATTATTATTATTATTATTATTATTATTAACAATTTATTGATCTAACTCCGAATATAACAGAAACAACGAATTTCAGACAATATAAACTTTAATTGATTAGCATAAATGATTATACAATCACCAAGACAATAAATATTCAGCACCAAAACTACTTCAAGAATCACTTCTCTTTTTCAATTTGTGGTTCTGTTTTTTATAGGTTGTTATTTTCAAATACTTAGAAATAACTTTTTCAATTTTTACTTTCAAACAATCTGTGACTAATTTCTCTGTAATCAAGATAGAAAATTTAATTTTTATTTTGTTTTAGTTTTTACTTTGATTTATATTTGTTAATTAAAAACTACCTTGTAGTATTTCATTGTTTGATTTTATCGATTTTTAGCTTTTCCATTTCTTCCCGTTGTTCCTACTTTTCAAAATTATGGAACAACATACCCTTTATTTTATATCTCTCCCTATTCATTTTGCTCATTGTAATAATTATTTAATTTTATTATTTAGATATCCTCAACATTATTATTATTATTATTATTATTATTATTATTATAGGCCACATTATTCATGCAAACCTTTATTTCAAGTTACAAGATGTAAATTGATAGCAAGGTAACATTAGGTATAAATTTTTAATTATTTTTGAAGCTGTACTTTGTAGACTAATGAAAGATACCTTTGATTCTATAAAGTCCTATTATGGACAAAGCGAATTAGACAAAATTCCGTTGCTTGACATGACTCCTTATCTGAAAAAGCAAAATATTAAATTATCAACCAACAATGTTGATGTTGATTTGAAAAACGATTTCATGCTTCTCCAAAAGGTTCAGATGGGTCCTTCTGAAATTTCTATCATTGATAATCATAACAGTAAAATTGCATTTGACTTCATTCAAGTTGACAATCAGGAAGTTTCAATAGTTGATATGGAGGTTTCCTGTATTCACGATATCCATATTAACCACACAATCAATTCCAATGATCTTCCATTTCATAAGATTCTTGTCAGTCAAAAGCCTTCCGAAGATCCAACTCAAGCTTGTTATTTTCAGATTCTTTTGACTTTTAATGATAACACAAAATCAAACTTAGCCGACTATAAATTTTCAAATTTCCAATTGAAATTGATCCACACAGAAAGATCAGTCGATATCAAGGATCTCGATAGCTTCATTTATTATCCTTCTCAATATAAAGAGCCAGGAAAATTTATCCTTCAACTCCTGGAATCAAACGAATGTTCATTCAAATTAATTTTTCAAAAGGATGTAAATATTTATGAAAATAAAAAATCAAAAAATCCAATTGATCCCTCTCTTCAATCACCTGTGATCAATAACTCACAATCCACTTCCACAGAAATTTCGATAGTTTCCTCTTCTTCAACAAAGTCCTTATCTAAACAACTTACGGTTACATCAGCAAAGAGTATTGATACAGACACTTTGTTTTTAACAATGAAAATATTAATTGGTTTAGTGATTTTTGTGGTGTTAATTATTATTTTGAATTTTCTGATAAAAATACGCAACAGGAAAAGTGCTTCCCTGCTCGATAGGCATTTAAATAACTGCCAAATCTATGGACAAGTTGAAAAACTAACGACAAGTGCCTACACTCCGCTCGAAATCGCGAGTCAAAATCCAAATAACCAACATCCACCTCTCCTCCCACCACCAGGACCTTTATATAACTCTTCAAATTCATCACAAATGGAATTAACAGTTAACGCTACTCCCGATAGGTTTTGGGATTTATCTCATACAGTTGACAAAGCAGAACGTAAAATGACAACTAATCACATGGTGTTAGGAATGCAAATGAATCCTTTCACTGGACAAGGCCATTCGATAACATTTCCAAATGTATTTTCGAACAGCCGGACTTCGTCTTCTCCACACAGTGATCAAATTGAATTCGGTTATACTAACTCTAGTGGTTCGAAACTTTCTCACTCTAGAGGTTTGCAACAGTCCCAGAACGGATTCAGTTATCCACCCGGTTCCATTCATGACAGCGATTCCTTAGCTTCGGGATCTGGCAGTAAAACCTCCAGCCAAATCGCAGTTATTGTTCCTCCATGTCCTCCTCTTCGGTGGAATAATAACTGGAATTCAAATCAATTTCCAGGTTATTTCCCCAACGACAAAGATACAAATCTTGATCCTTCAATATCCCAATTTTCAAATGAACAAAGTAGCCAAATAAGCTTAACAAATAGTCACAGCAGTTCTTGGGAAATCAAACAGCCATTGGTTTTACCCCCGATGGGTTTTAATTCAATTGAAAATGTCTGTGAAAAGAGCAGCGGCGTTGGAAGTTTAACTAGCACGCAGCCGGGATCCGATTGCAGCAAAAAGAATCCACATATACTCACACTAATTCTCCCAATATAACTAATTACTCTACATCTCATTAAAAATCTCCGACAAAATTAATTCCAACTGAAAATTTTCGGGGGAATTAAAACTATTCTAGCATTTCAGTTGGAATCGAGTTGATTTTACTCTCCCACTTGGCATAATTGAATGAAGGGACAGTTGAGTGTATTGTGGATTCTAAATCACATTCTGTACAAATTCTGTATATGATCTTTTCAAAATACAAATTTAGATATTATAGACAATTATCATTTTGTAGAATAGATAAAATAGAGATTAATTTTGAGTCTTGATTTGAATTAGTGCGTTTTACCGAAATATTTTTATTTTTATATATTTATATCTTTATTGTTTTAATCAACCAAAAGAATTATTAATTAAAAATCGTTTCACGGCAAATTTGTTTTTTTTAATTTCAAATAATGTATGCTTTTAAACAATGAACATTATTCATACATAGTCAAATGTAGTGATTTTTCTTGTCAATCATTTCAGTTCAAAGGTCTTCTGCTTTTGTGAGTTATTGAGATTAGGAAGTTTACTTAATCTATTCTTTCTATTGAAAACAAGTTCTGCAGTGATCTGCTCATGTAAATATATTAACAGTTTAAAAGTTTTTATTTTTTTATAATCAGTTTTATAAACGTGGATAATGTATGAAGTTGTATTTTCATACACTAACCCAATGTTTCCAAATCGTTTTTCTTTTGTTTCCCACCTTTTCAAAATTCTAATGCTTCCATGTAACATACATAATTTTTAATATTCAAAAACTAAATTATTCACTGAATAAAGCCTTGTCCAGGAAACACGACATATTTTACGAAAAATGTATTTTATCGTCGGTAAACTCAATTGTTGATGAATGATGATTGAGTTTATATTGCGTTTATATAGGACTAAAATCTGTCAAACGAGGCGCAAAGTTAGCCTTGATACGCAAATAGGATGTAACTTATTTGGGACGGGGATCGTTTGACATGGGCTTCGAATGTCAAGGGTCCTTGAAATACTGTTACTAACACTATTGAACACTATTCAAAACGTTTATAAAGTTTACTTTGCAATTTTTTGTATAGAACAAAAATATTTCATAAAATAAGTTTTCAATAAACTAATTTATACGTAAGGTACATTTTTTATTATATAGAACGGATTTCCTGTCTTCTAAAGATATTGTAATTTTACTGTTTAAATTACGGTGGCTCTATACGCCATCTAGCGGATACGGCAGAACTTACCAGTTATGTACATCTCTCAAGCCACATCAGTGACGGACATACTTGTTAAAAATCCTTGAACAACCGGTGGTGCATGCCTCCGGAATTCGCAACCTTACATGTACTACCGGTAATAATAATTACAGTATAAAGTCATGATTTCAGCATTTTTAAAATTTTAAACAATTAAATGATAATTTAAATATTTTACTCCGAATAATATATTTTTTTTCATTTTGTATTAAATGTATTATTCGCTGCAAAAGGCTTAAATTATTATATTTAAAATAATATTTTTAATAATAATAATTATTATTTATTCAAATATACTATTTATTTTTATTGATAAAATATTTTAAAAAGTAAAAAATTTTTATAACTAAATTAAAAATAAACTATTTTAATATTTAAATAAACTTTTTAATACGAATATATTAGAGGAAAATTCAATTTAATTAAGTTTAACAAATTGGTTTAAATAGATTGCCATTTCTTTACTCATAAATATTTCAGTTATTTGATAAATAAATTTAATATAATTTCCTTTTGGATAATATGAGAAAAATAATTCCTGATTTCTTCAGAATATTTTGCATTTGTACTTGAATAATAAAGTTTTCTTTCTGAAATGAAATATTCAATTAATATATTTATTTTAAAACTTTCCATAACCTTAATTTTAACGTTATAATAAAAACCAAAACGGTTCTTTGTGTATTTCTCATCTTTTCAACATTTCATTCTTTTGTTGATTCTACAATTTTCAGTAAAAATATGGATAAAAATTTCCCGTGGACTCGGTATTGTTGATATTTATTCGTTTCTTTTGTTCCCACACTTGAACCTTTATATAAGTAGTTTGAAATCTTATGTAATCATTGTTGAAAATGCCAATCAAAATTTATCCGATCCCTTGTCGTAGTTAAGAGCTCATTAACAAGTTAGCCTACCGAGTTAAAACAAAGTATTTATGAAAATATAAACAGTTGGAAAACCATCAATTGAATCAAAAGCGAAATTATAAAACTTATTCTGAGCAATATTTCAATAATTTGTTTAAACTAATCCACTTTAATGTGCACTTTGAATAAATGTTAATGGGAAATTAAATCTATAAATGTTTCTCATTGAAAATTTGTTTTTGTAACAGTTGATGAGTTTTTATAAATTGTAGCGAGATTTCATTTATTTTTTTTCCATGAGATCCTTTTTGTTTATTAAATATTATTTTGTGAATTTTTCAATTCAAGTCTGCATATTATATAGGAATGAAATGGAATCAAATTATATAATTCTCTAGGTAGGTTTGTCTGTAACGCAATATTTATTATGATTTTTTATAATATCATTCAAATATATCTATGGCCAATATAGTTCTACATAACGCAATATTTTTTATGAAATTTGAAAATGTTAATATATTTCCTGTGGACTCGGTATTGTTGATATGTATTCGTTTCTTTTGTTCCCACACTTGAACCGTTATATAAGTAGTATGAAATCTTAATTAATAATGCAATTTTAATGTAATACTAAACGTAAATAAATAATTTCTCCAAAGATAAAAATCCAAATTTTGGATCGACTTCAAAATGGACAGAAAGCGAATGATATTGCAAAAAAATTAATTTGAAAGTAGCAAAGGTAGCAAATTTTTATTCTTATCTTTATGCATACGATCCAAAATTCCAGAGAATATTGTTGAACCTCCTGACAACACTGTATTGCTATATAAATCCTTGTGAATATCCCCATCGCATTTCATTATTTTATTATAAGTTGTCTGATGAATACCACCAGTTATAGATATAGTTCGGCCATCTGGAAGTTCGTAATTTTCTAAAGATGATGTAGAAGCTGCAGATTGCATTTCATGTTCAAAATCAAGAACTAATATCTAGAACAATGTCTCTTTTTGGTGTATTTGAAACTGAAACCATATTTTCATCAATTAAACTATCAAATATCCCGTCAAGTTTTACGAGCCAACGCATTACCTCCATAAATTGATTTAATCTCCCTTAGACAGAGGCCCATCTCCAACAAAACTATCTGATTAACTCATATCCAGCATAATAAGAATCTTATTCATAAATTCAAAAAACACTTAAGAATTTTGAAGGAAATCAATTTAAAAAAAACTTCCACAAATCGAATAATCCAGAAAAAACAAAACCAATCAATTCGACCATCAATACTCCAAAAAACATGACAAGCATTAAATAAAATACATTGCTTCATCTCTGTGTGTGTATACCCAACAGACATATAGAAATAAATAATCTACGCACACACAAACACGATACATAATTAACGATTAAAAGAAATGACGAAAAAATTCAACCAAGTGTACTCGTAACCGCTGGATCTTTAATAAATGTGAATCATACGAATCACACACACGATGCAAACATTGAAATAATAGAAAAGACTCTAGTGATTTGATAGAATAATAACCAAAATGATTATCTCTAAACATCTTTACTATACAAGAGAAGATTAAAAGAATTTTCAATCACATAATCAATAAAGACAATCAACCAACAATAAATCAAGATAGCGAATTTTTAGCGAATAAGGGATGGACTGATAAGTTTACAAGGTGAAATTTTTACACAAAATCAAAATGAAAAGCGACAGTAGATCTGGCGTACATCAATGCTGCAGTAAAATATCCTCCAAAATTAACTGAAATAATTGAAAGGTCTTATTCGCCTGAACAGAACTTTTGTGTCAAGGACTAACAAAACAGTAAGCCAATTTAAAACATCCAAAGATCGAATTACGTTATTGTGATGTAGTAACGTTTCAGGGAACTGTCATATGAAGTCTTTATTAATAAATCGTGCACTTAATCCATATGCAATGAAAGGATTAAGTTAAAATAACCTCCTAGTTCATTAGTGGTCAATCCTGAGTTTAATTATGTATCGCGTCTGTGTCTAGATTGAGTATTGATTGTATTTTTTCTGCTGGGTTGTGCACACAGACGCGAAGCAAGGTATTTTGATTTTGATATTTTTTAATTAATAGATTTATTTTTGGACATTTATAGAAGTTTTTTTAAAAAGGTTTATGTTTCAGATCTTTTGTATAGAATAAAGATTTTAAAAACTTTCGTTTTCATCATGGAATGATTTGTCTCGGGCAATGTATATTAGTTCATAAGTGTTGACAATGATAGTAACTCTAAAGATATCTTTGTTTCATTTCAAATCTATCGCATCCGTCAATGCAATCTCAACAACTGATCGAGAAGTTCTTTTCAATATTTCCAAAGTTGACAGAGGATCCAAGACTCAAATTATGTTGGAGACATTTAATGCATCAATGATATATGTTTTAATTCATGCATTTCTTTCTTTAAATTCTTCAGGTCGTTCCTCGGGGATCGTTCTAGACTCTAGTGATCCTATATCCCACACTATCGCAGTTTATGAAACCTTATCAAGTGGTTCGAAAATGTTTCCTGGTGTTGCTGTTCAAATGTACATGTTAACTCTATTTCAAATTTGTATGAGAATTAACCAAAAAAGTGCAAATAAAAATCGTGGATGACAACACTGATCCTATCAACATTTCGTTCCTGAAGCTGAAATTTACACGAGTAAAAATAATTTTGAATTCAAAGTTCTGCTACTGATTGATGATGCACCATCATACATCTGTTATTTTGAGGTAAATTACATTAAACGTGCATTTAAAACATATTCGAAGATATGGCAGAAAATACTACTTACAATTAGGCAGCTTTAAAAAAATTTTAATATTCAAGATTATCTCTATTTATACCAAAAGTTCTTATCCAATTTCAATGATTACTGCAAAAAAAATAAAATATGAATTGCAAATGGCAAGAAATATAGAAATGCTTTTCCTGAATAATGATCCGGATATGGATCGAGCTTTGATATTTCAACGAGAAATTAGGCAATAAGTGGAGACCAGAAAATAAGAGGTTTGATTATTCAATAGTAAACTTGTGGGACAAATTGTCTGGGATAAATCTGAGTTGAAATAATTCAAGGCATCCAGTTTGCTCAATTTCTAATTGACTATTAAATTGACTATACATGACTCCACTCATGAATTTTGCCAATTTTAAAGTTATCAAGTTGGCACTTGTCACACTTATTCAGCACATTTCTTACAAAACGAATGACCGAATTTCACTGTCATTGCATTTATCATGTTTCTCCGGCATTTTATAATTGGACATTTAAAAAACCTTTGGAAGACATTCAACAAATAAAATGAAATCTGACATTGAAATTTTATTGTGATAATATTGCAAATATCGAAACATAATTATAATTTCACGTAGATAATAAAATAAATTTAACAAACCTAATTTTTAAATAATCAAATTTATTAATTTACTTTTTTTAACTATATTCACACATAAAAATACAGTTATTATGTCTTCAACTTCTAAATTCATAAAATAAATCAATAATAATTCAATAAAATATATTTTTCAAAAAATACGCTGAAACCAATAATATTCAAACACACAACTTTCCATAACTCTCCCCTTCTTTAAGGAACTGCCCATCTCTTAAGCCATTCAATTCGTCTGAGTTTCTTTGTCGTCCCGTCACTCAATGTGAATGAAGGTTAATCTTCCTCCCAAAAACAATTTCAATGGAGAAAATCCCGTCGCGCTCTGTTGTGTCACGTTGATACAAAATTCTACTCGAGGAAGTAACTCCGCCCAATTTCGCTCTCCTAGTCCACCTGCTAATGATGTTGCCAGCAAGTCTCTGACTGTCCGTATTGTTCTCTCAACTAAACCGTTAGATTGATGCTGATATGGTGAACTGAACTGTTGCGTAATACCCAGTCTTCCTAGATTTGTTTTCATAAAACCACTATCGAAGTTCTTCCCTCTGTCTGACAGACAATTTCGCGGTTTTCCGAAACGGTATATCCACTTCTCCAATATGGCTTTGAAAATCGATCTCTCGTCTTGTCTCTCCAGTGCGGTCAGGACTGACCATTTTGCTAAAACGATCAATGATAACTAGCATATACTTGTACACTCCACCATTCTTCATGTGTGCTATATCAATGACCAACTGCTCTAAAAATTCTGAACTTATTATCGGCAACAATCGTTCCTTTGTCTTCTCCTGCACTATTTTCCTTCTGCAGCATATCTCACATACTCTCAAACAGTTTTGTATAGTTTCTTGCATGTTTGGCCAAAAAAATATGTTGCTCATATAGCTAATTAATTTCTTAACTCCAAAGTGACACATTTCAGTATGTATTCCTTTAACTAACGTATTTGAGTAGTCTATCGGCACCAGGATGACATCTTTACCATTCTTCTCTAATAATAAAAACCCATCTTCTAATTTTATGTTGTTATGCAAATTGTAAGGAAATTTCTTTTATTCAAGTCATTTTTTTCCTCTTCTCCCTGTAACACTCTTGTCATGTGAATGAAATCTACATCATCTTGTTGCTTTTCTAAGAGTTTTGTCATCGACTCAGTCTTCTGTAATGAGCTGATATGTCTTACTCTGGCTTTTTCTTCTTTTGCGTCTTCATGTCTAGTCTGGCATTGTGCACATAACGTCCCTTTAATCCTTGATATTCCGTCCGCATTTCCATGTTCCACTCCTTTCCTATATTGAAGATCGAAATCATATCCGGAAAGGTTGGCTAGCCAGTTTTGAAATTGCGCGCTTATCGGTTTTTTTGTGTATCTCATGAAAACCAACGCCTTGTGATCCGTTCGTACTACAAATGACTTTCCGTATAGATATTGTTTAAAATACATTACATATTCGTGTATAGCAAGTAACTCCTTCCTAGTCACACAATAACCTTTTTCATGCGCGGTCAAGTGTCTTGACCCATATGCAATTACCACTTCGGTACCATCTTCTTAGCTTGACATAAAACTGCTCCGATGGCCCCAAAACTAGCGTCTGTATCCAGAATAAAGTTTCTATCCATTCTTGGGTAATCTAGAATTGGAGCTTCACACAACTTTGTTTTAAGTAATTCAAAACTATTGTTGCAATCTTCTGACCAATTAATCTTTTTCTCACAGCCGGACGTAGCTGCATGTAGAGGTTCCGCAATTTTCTCATAGTCTTTTATAAACTTGTTTGGCGCATACTGGTATTTCTGCATTTTGAATCTCTTTAATCTTCTTGTCGTTCGTTTTTATCCCACTTGCACTTACAGTGTGCCCTAGGAATGTCAATTCTTCCTTATACAGATTACATTTTTCTGGGTTAATTCTCAACCCCGCTAGTTGAATTCTTTTGAATACTTCCTCTAATCGGTTATTGTGTTTCTCGTTGTCTTTTCCATAGACAAGAATGTCGTCGAGGTAGACAACAACACCCTTAAATAATATTCCATCCAACATTGAGTGCATCATTCTTTGAAACGTCGCAGGGGCGGTTGCTAGTCCAAAAGGAAGTCGGTTAAAACAAAACTGTCCTTGGCTTGTACTGAAAGCCGTGACCTCTTGAATTTCCTTCGCCATTCCAACTTGATAATATGCTTGACCTAGATCGATGGATGTGAAATATTTTGAATCTGCCAGACAATCTAGTAAAAATCCTGTATCTGGCATTGGAAAAGATATCTTTTCAGTGATCGCATTCAACCCTCTATAGTCGACACACATCCTTATTGATCCATCTTTCTTAGCCACAATCACTAGTGGCGCGTTCCATGCACTTTTGCATTTTCTAATAACTCTCGCTTCTAATAAGTTTGTGACAAGTTCGTCAAGCTTTTGTTCTAAATGCATTGGTTGTCTTCTTGGCTGTAACATTACAGGCCCACCTACTATATTCATTTCATGTTGAACAACTTTCGTAAACCCGAGATCAAAAGTTGAAGCCATAAAAATACCTTTGAACTTCCGTAGCAATATGTCTAACTGCTCATTCTTCCTGTCTCCAAGCATTAATAATGCTTTCTCTTCTCGTTGTGAGTCCACATATGTCCTCCCTACTTGTGACGCTTCAATATTGTCTACCTCTACCAGTCGAATACCAAATCTCTCCATTGTATCTACACTCCCAATGAAATCTGGACGTATATCTTTGACAACTATAACATTAATAATTCTTTTTTTCCAATTCCAATCAGCTTCTATCGTCATTGCTCCTAACGGTCTTTCCATTCCCGTCGAAAATACTCCACAAAGAGAAATTGTGCTCTGCTTCAACCTCGGTTTCCCAATCTTTGTCCAACTTTTTTCACTCATAACTGATACTGACGCTCCAGAGTCCAAAGCATGTCAATCGCCGTCATGTTTATTACAATCTTACTCCACTTTCTTCTGTCTGTCGTCTCATACATCTTCTGCATCATGTCTTCATTTCGCTTCTTTCTACTGATTATTGTATCGACCCCACTGACGAAATGAAGCAATGGGATCGTCCTTGTTTTTTGGTTTATCCATTGATTTTTTTATCGTTTCTTCGTAATTACTGTATAAATCTTCTGTGAAATCACCATTATTTCTTTCGTGATCTTCTTCGTAAATACATGCCACTCTCTTCTAATATCCATTTCTATTTTTAAGCAAAAAACAATCTCTGAATCCATGACCTTCTTTTCCACAGATTAGACATTTGTCTTTCATAGGACATTCAAAACGCCGGTGCCCTTTTTCTCCACAACAAAAACACTGACCTGGTGTCAGTTTCACTGGATGAGGCGAATCTCTTCCCTTGCTGTCATTAAATAATCCTTCTTGCAATATCTTTAAGCGATACTGTAGGTATTCTTCTCTCTGATTCTCCTGTCTCATATCGTCCTCTATACCGCTCATTTCCATTCTTGTCTTCATTTACAATTGGTACAAACCGACCATTACCAGGTCTATTCCTCTCATGATTAATCTCTCGGTGTTCGTCGCGTTGATGTGCAGTTGTCTTCACAATTGTTCTTTGGTCTCGTCTACCCTCGAATTTTCCATTTTTCATCACTGATGCGTAAGAGTCTCTTCTTATGGCATCAATATTGAATTTATTGTCATTCGTCATCTCGATCTTCTCCTGAATTTTGCCATATCCCTGGCATCTTCAAAACTTGTCACTTTCCTTGATAAGAATATTTCTTTTACTCTATCGTCTTTCGCTCTGTTTGAAATAATGTCTCGAACAATCTGTTCATCAGACATTCCAGAGCTAAATACACTTTTAACTAAACTTCTTACTCGTATTTCGAAGACTTGGAATCTTTCATCTCTCTCTTGCTGAATTTGAGCTAGTTCCACAATCTTGTTAGTAATGGTTTTCCTTACTGTAAAGGTTTCTATAAACCACTCTTTTGCCATTTCATCGGTCATCTTCGCCATTTTCGCCGCTTCCCATAACATCGATGCCGCATCTATCAACAAAAGATCCAATGCGTCTACTAGACTTTGATCTTCTATTCTCAGCCATTCCATAATATCCTTTAGCCAAAGTTCGGCTTCAGATCCAACTTTTCCGTCAAACTTTCTTACATTAAAATTTAGCATCTCACGTGCTTGTTTTGACAAGGAATCTAACATATTCTTAGTTCCTTTCTTTTTCCATATCGCATTGATTTCCTTGGCGTGGTCGCCAGTTATGATGTCTTCAACTTCTAAATTCATAAAATAAATCAATAATAATTCAATAAAATATATTTTTCAAAAAATACGCTGAAACCAATAATATTCAAACAAACAACTTTCCATAACTAATACAAATGACGTGATAAAATAAAANATGGAGTTATTGTTAATTCGTTTTATTATATATACTCTGAGTTTATCCGACAAGATATTTTCTCCCTCTATGGGTACTGCTCGTAAGGGTACTGGTCGTAAAGGTACTGGTTTGTTTTAATGATTTTATTTAGGCAAATATTTGGTTATTATTTGGAATTAAATTCATTGGTAATTTTTTTAGAGTTAGTGGGATTTTACCATCATTTTTTGTGAATTTCATGTTAATTGAAAGAATATTTAAGGCTTAGTGTTAATTCTAAGATAAATTTAATTAATTTCTTGATAATTTGCTATATTTTATTGACTTGTTTTTAAATTTAAAATAAAAAATAATTTTTAATGAGGTTAATAATCAAGTGATAGGATAAATTTGATGATGATGACTTTTATGATATTGAATTTGACTAAATAATTTTTTCATATATTTTTCTAAGAATATTTACACATTGATGAACTTTAAAATATTGAAAATCTAAAGTTGAAACCAGCTAATTTTATCATGATGATGATATATTTGAAATCTACTTGAAAATTAATGTAAAATATACTGAAATTTGTGATTTAGTTTGAAAGATATATCATTTTATAATGGCTATAATTAGCCGAATCGATGATCTATCAATATATTTCATCTCTAATTAGATATTTGATGGTGAATGTGGTGAAATATTTGTAGGAAATATTCATTTTAGCGAATTTTGATCTTTTACTGAGGTCTTTGAATTTAGCTACTAAATTATTTCAATGGAAGAATGTTTGTAACAATTAAATAAAATTCATATTTTGAAGAATTTCTATGGATTTTAAGATATATTAAAGGCTCAAGTGGGTGAAATTATATTCGGTTGGATTTAGTGAAGGTTAAGATGGTAATATATGATTTTTAAGGGGGTTTTTAAAATGCTAGAAATATTTGGTGAGGGATCGATTAATGTTTTGAATATTTATATATTCTTATTGGTAAAATATCAAATTTTGAAGGGAAATAGTCAGCTGTGAATAGTTCCTGTGAAATTATATCATTTTAGAGGTTGCACAGTAATTTATGTTTCAGAACCAGTTTTAATTAATTATCCACGGTTTTATTAATGGTTAATGATCAATTTACTTGTTTTTGACAATGAGAAATTTGAAATTTTTAGAATTAATTGATATCAATGGTTATTGCTTTAAATTATTTTTATTTAAGAAGTTATTTTATTCATTTTGGGGATATCGTTGACAAAGCTTGAGAAATATTAACTTAAAAGAATTGGAAAACAACTAAAGAAAAGTGATCTTTGAAGGAAATTTATGATTTTAATTAGAAATTAAATCGGTTGAATATCTATTGAAGGAATATTGTTATCGGATGGATAAATGATATTTTCCTAAATTACCTTATTATATTATTATTTTAATGACTAAATTAACCAATATTCATAAATTTATCGTACAAAATATCCATGTTTTGATTACTCAAACATCTTAAATTTCTCGCAAAGATATATTACGTCTAATGATCATCTAATTAAATTAGAAAATAATTGTTACTTTTTAATATATATTTTAATATATATTGGATAAATGATAACCATATTTCTATTATGACTCCTTTAATTATTTTGTCTCAAACAAATTTACTCCAAATGATAAAGAATTTAAAATTAACAATGAATAATGACCATGTTTTTCTCATATTATTAACTATTGTAACGAACATTAGATGAATAAATTAATTTTTGCTTTAAATGACTACAAAGTTAACCAATAAATTAGTCGCTCAAAATAAGTGTAAAGTTACATTTAAAATATTCAAGATCATCTCACTAAATTACCTAAGAATTTCTAACTGATGAATATTGCGACATATTGAATGTGAGCAGTACCTTTGTGAGCAATACCCATAGGGGGACAGAATATTTTGTCGGATAAACTCGGAGTATATGGTCTTTATTGATACATCAAATACTGTTATTTATAAATTAACTAAAACATACTCAAAAATATTATATTATTTTACTGAATGATACTTAAATGTTTTTTAATATACCTATTTCTAAAATAAATCGACAGCTCAGACTAACAACATTGTTAATTTATTTCCAGTGTCACATCTTTCAAGAATACCGTGAGTGTTTTAACAAAAGCTGAGCTAAAAGAAACTTTCCAGATAACAACTCACCTGAATGTTTTGAACAAAAATGAGCGAAATTGAGAACAAACGATTAGATGGCGATTAAATTCTGGCCACAACCCTAACAACATGAAAATTAAGATTTTAATTATTGAATTCGTTGTTTTCTGCCTGGAAATACTAACAGAATATTTTTTAATTCAAAGAATCTTCATTATAAATTTTTGAATTTAAAAATTAAATGAAGGATATATTAAATTTACAATACTATAATATTATATAAAATTATACTGTATTTATTAATAAATTTAGAATACATAAAATTATAATATTATAATATTATATAAATTATACTATATAATAATGTTTAAATATGCTTAAATAACTAAATTGTTTAAATATGTTTAAATACTAAATTTAAATTATTTAAATTTAAATTATTTAAATATACTTTTCATATAACTTTATTTCTTTCGTATCCATAAAGTAAGTAAATAAAGAATTTACTAAAATATTTTAATTATTTTACTTAGTAATGAAGAAAATGAATTATATGATTATGAAGAAGATGAACCAGACAAAATGGTGAAACACTAAAGGACTTATGTTCAGGATTTAGAGATTTCTTATTAAAACATGAATTATAGAAGAAAATGAACCAGAGAAAATGGTGAAACATTGCTATGTTCTGGATTTCTTAAATGAATTAGCTGATTGTGGGTGTGCCTTCAACATGAATTATCAGACTTAAATTATGTAAACTTTCAACGAATGTCAAGAAAAATGGGAAAAACCGATGTTTTAGCAATTAGATATTGTAAATACTACCTGAAGAATATTATTATTAATGTAAGACATGAATTAATTCATTAAAATATATATATATTATATTTAGGTATCTGTGTTTTATGGTGGGAAATGACATTGAAAAAGTATACCACAAATAACAGTTGCCTAATTATCAAGCCTATTGTGACGATAAAATGCTAGATAATGTAAGTTAATTGATTTTAAATCAATATAAAGTTTAGCAATGATAGTTGACACCGCATCAGAAACTAAGAAATATTCGCAAGATGTATTCCAAATGGCCCGATGGAGATGATAATTTTGAGATAGATTACCAGCAGAAGAGCGAGAAAAATTTGTAAATTAAATATAATAGGGTTGGGTGGGTCCTCTTTATCCCTTAATTAATATATATTTACAAGCTGATCGTCGTGGTGGGCGGTTGTAATCTAACTAGTGGGAGGCCTCTGTAAATATATATTTGTGTTAGTGAAAACATTAACTAATTTGGTTATAGTGCCAATGACGCATGTATTTTGAAATTATACGTTTCGAATGTGCTGGTAGTTGACTACCCATGCTAGGCGTAATGTTCCGTACGGAAAGCTATAATGCCCAGGTTCTTCTGACCCCACTTGGGGAGGCACAGACGACCCTTGTGGACGCGAACAAATATCCACCGTGTCTTTCAGGCACAGATATTTGGTCACTGCTCATTAGGCCTGGCAATACTAAATGCATAAACTTTGCCTTGTCCTCTCTTGTCTTGATTTTTATCGTTTAAATATTAAGTGTGTGTGATAAGTTTTATTTACTAACCTTAATTAATATACCCTTGCGATATGTTGAATGTGAGTAGTACCCTATGTGACCAATACCCATAGGGGGACAGAATATCTTTGTCGGATAGACTAGGAGTATATACACCATGTTAAACAAGGTATGTGTATATAGAATGTGTGTGTAAAATTATTGTCAACTTCCCGTGAAGGCAAACACAGAATATTGCAAACATATAATAATTCTCTACCCCATAACTTAGTGTGTAAAAATTATTTTAGGTTTTTGACTAATTATAATAATAATAATAATAATAATAATAATAATAATAATAATAATAATAATAATAATATTAATAATATAATAATAATAATAATAATAATAATAATATTAAATAATAATAATAATAATAATATAATAATAATAATAATAATAATAATAATAATAATATAATAATAATAATAATAATAATAATAATAATAATAATAATAATAATAATAACATCTTTACCAATTATAATAATAATATATCATTAGATAGTCTTACACTAGACTTTAAGATGAGTTATCGATGGGAATACTAACTTGTAGCATGTGTGGACACTAATAATATTTTTTATACATTGTGTGTAATAAATATGTTAAAGTTTTAGCAGTACTTTTGTGACCATTACCCTTAGGGGGACAGAATATCGTGTCGGATAAACTCGGAGAAAAAAAAAATAATAATAATAACTTTGTTTGAGCCATTAAAAGAATTTAAATTTTTATACAGTTTTATTATTTTTATTTAATTTGATAATACTGTTCATATTTACTTTAGTTTGCAGTGACTAAATATCTTTGAAAAAAAATAATAATAATAATATGATCAGTACCCATGTGACTTGTTGAGTGTGAGTAGTACCCTTGTGTGCAGTACCCATAGGGGGAAAGAATATCTTGTCGGATAGATTATATATAATAATAATTATAATAATAATAATAATAATAATAATAATAATAATAATAATAATAATAATAATAATAATAATAATAATAATAATAATCAACGATTTAAACAAATTAAACAAAAATTAATAGTTCTAAAAATATTAGGCATCATTCTAAAAGTATGGCGTAATCGTTCTAAAAATATTAGGCATCATTCTAAAAGTATGACGTAATCGTTCTAAAAATATTAGGCTTCATTCTAAAATAAGAGGCATCGTTCTAAAAATATTAGGCATCGTTCTAAAATTATGACGTAATCATTCTAAAAATATTAGGCATCATTCTAAAAATATTAGGCATCGTTCTAAAAATATTAGACATCATTCTAAAAATATTATGCATCGCTTCTAAAAATATTTGGCATCGTTCTTAAAAGTATGACGTAATCATTCTAAAAATAAGAGCATCATTCTAAAAAATAGTAGGCATCATTCTAAAAATATTAGTTTCTAAAATATGATGTAGTCCATCGTATGGAGTCACGTTCTAAAAATATTAGGCATCAGTTCTAAAATAATTAGGCATCGTTCTAAAAGTATGACGTAATCATTCTAAAATATAGGGCATCATTCTAAAAATATTAGGCATCGTTCTAAAAATATTAGGCATCATTCTAAAAATATTTGGCATCATTCTAAAAGTATGACGTACTCGTTCTAAAAATATTAGGCATCGTTCTAAAAATATTAGGCATCGTTCTAAAATTATGACGTAATCGTTCTAAAAAATTAGGCATCATTCTAAAAATACGAGGCATCATTCTAAAAATATTAGGCATCATTCTAAAAGTATGACGTAATCGTTCTAAAAATATTAGGCATCATTCTAAAAATATTAGGCATCATTCTAAAAATAATAGGCATCGCTCTAAAATATTAGGCATCGTTCTAAATTATGACGTAATCATTCTAAAAATATTAGGCATCATTCTAAAAGTATGATGAGACATTGGGTTAGTCATTGTCTTTGTTCTAAAAATGAGATGAGTCATCGTATGATAGGAATCTATAACTCATCTTAAAGGTCTTGCATTGGGCTTTAAGATGAGGTATCGTCCAATAAAATCTGTTGGTGGGAACATTAATTTTGGGATGAAAAAAAGTAGGGGCCCTCTGGATCACTTAATAATATTTTGAAAAATAATAACAATTTAACGTTGAAAAGATGGTGGTCATCAATTGTTAATAACATTAAAACTATTAAAGATATATAAAATACCTATAGCTCATTCGAAAGGTCTTGCACTAAGCTTTAAGATGAGGTATCGTTCAATAAAATCCGTTGGCGGGAACATTAATTTTTGGGATGAAAAAAAGTAGGGGCCCTCTGGATCACTTAAATTAAAAAATTACGTAATAGTTCTAAAAATATTAGGCATCGTTCTATAAATATTAGGCATTGATTACGTAATAGTTCTAAAAATATGTGGCATCGTTCTAAAAAAAAAAATTTCCCGGGGGGGGGGGAGGGGGTATATGTGATCCAGAGGGCCCCTGATCTAGATGGCCCCAATCCTACTACTGACATACATCTATTTATAAAGCATCTAGCAGCAAATGCTAAAAACTCTTTCAATGTTATAGGACTTACAAAGGAAAAATATAAATCAGTAGAATATGGAAAATTAAAATTTATAGACTCGTTAAACTTTCTCCAAATGTCTTTAGATGGCATAGCTAAAACAATGAAAGCAGAAGATTTTAACATCACTCGAGAATTCTTGGAAAGAAATAATATACCAGCAGAAGAATACTCGACTTGTTTAGCAAAAGGAATATATCCCTATGACTATGTTGATTCATTTTCAAAATATAATGAAACAAAATTACCAGAGAAAGAAGCCTTCTATTCACTACTTTCAAAATCTCATATTACAGATCAAGAATATGCTAGAGCAAATAAAATGTGGGACTTATTCAACTGCAAAACTTTAGGAAATTATACTGAGATGTATTTATCCTTGGATGTTTATATCCTAGCAGATTGTTTTGAGGAATTTACAAAATCTTTTGTTCTTAAACCCTACAATTATATAACAGCTCCTTCTTTAGCTTGGGATACTATGTTATATACCATTTGGACTTCAGATCTTCCAGAGTCTGATAAAATTATAGATCTTTTAACCGACCAAGATATGTTTAATCAAATTAAAACAAATATTAGAGGAGGAGTATCCTCAGTAATGGGGAATAGAGAAATAAAAGCTAGAAATGCAATAACTACTAGCCGAAGAATATCTAAACATCCTGATGATGCATACATAAAACTTAATAGTGAGGAACTAGAAGAAGTATTAGAAGGAATGAAAAATCCTTTATTTATACTTTATATAGATGCAACGGCTTTATATTCAGGAATTATGACTCAGTATTAACCAATATTTATTGGCTTTGCAATTTTAGAACTTTCAAAATTACAAATGTATGAAACATATTATAACATCTTACAACCTATATATGGTTCTAATATAGCAATGCATGCAATGGATACAGATTCAAATTTTAACAATAAGAACTGAGAATTTAGAAAGTGACATCTCTGAAATCCTATACTTTCAAATTAATAAATTCATCTGGAGAATTATTTTCGTTTAAAGATGAAAAACCAAATACTCCAATAGAAAATGGAGTATTTATTCGTGCTAAACAATATTCATATGAAACATTTAGAAAGCCTGAATTTGAAACTCGAACATTTATATTTAAAACCCCAGAAAAAGAGGAAATTATTACACATAGATAATCCTATATTCCAAGACGAGAAACCTGTAAAGGATAACAGATGTAAAGGAATTCAGAGATGTGTAGCAAAGAATCTTTCTCATCAAGATTATATAGATACATTGAATCCAAATCATAAAGATAAAATTGATGAAATACATCAACTTAAAAGTGAAAAGCATGATATTTACTTGATAGAATCCCAAAAAGTATCATTATCAAATTATGATGACAAAAGATTCATACTAAGTGATTTAAAGACAACTCTTCCTATAGGAAATAATTTAATCCCTATAATAAAAAATCTTGATAGATTGAATAAAGTGTATGATTTAAATCTTACTGATCTTGATATTTATAGAGTTGAGATAATTTATCCCCAAGGATGAGAGACCTTTATATTCTCAAGTTTTTAATCCTATATCTTTAGAACTTAAATGTTTCCAATATTGAAGATGAATATATAAAAGGTCTAAGTCCTGAAGAATTTAATTATAATAAAAACTCAGTTACAAAGTATTATTCAAAGTCTATGAAGTATAAGTTGAAGTAGTAATTATTCGTCATGGCCTCTAGACCTAATACAATCTTCCATAAACTTTTCAGCATCTTCAACTCTTTCTTTTAAACCTGAAAAATATTCATCAGTTGAATAGGTTTTAAGACATAGTTCATAAGATTCCGCTTTAAACTTTAATCCACAATAAGCAATCATTAAATTCATAACAAATTCATCCTTTTCTTCTGAAGTTTTCTTCTCCGTAAAATAATACTCTAGTACATTTTTATACATATCAGTTGCTCTATCAAATATTGGATTGAGGTCACCTCTTGGATCCTCAGGAATTGAATTCCTCAGGAATTGAATCCTCAGGAATTGAATTCCCATTATCCTTTGGATTCCCAGAATTAGGGGCTCATTTCTTTATAAAATTATTTCATCGGAATTGGATATCCTAGACTTTGTATGCAATTACTGATTGAATTCTCATCTTTACATACGAAGTCTAATGACATATAAACTCTATGTTGAATGCTTTTCAATCATGACTGAATCTGACCTTCATGTAACTTCGTGTAACTTCGTGTAACTTTGTCTTACTTTATCTCTTATAAAATGTCGGTGATCAATTTAAGATGCTCAAGATGGAGGAACTTGTAGAAAAAGGTAAAGAATTACATCTTGTTATTCATGAAATAATCAAGGACTATGGCTTAAAACTTTCTAGACTTAGAAATATAATAATTATATTCATTATCACTATCGTTTTATCTTTGGTATTGGTCTACGTAATAATGCATCGAGTTCCATCATTATTATCTTATTCCTTGCCTCAGACTGACCTCCAGAATTCCTAGAATCATGTCTTTTATTCATACTTTACTATATAGGCCTTGTCAACTAAATTAGCACTTTCAAATAAATATTCATTCTGTTTCTTTAATTCATCATTTTCAATATGAAGATCAACAGTTCTATTCATTAGTCTCTTCACTATTTCATCTTGTCCTACATGAAAGACTATAGTTTTTCGTGCATAATCAATTTGAGTTCCTATACTTTGATTATTAAACTCATTCAAAAGATTTACACATTCTTTTTGCATTTCAGGGTCTTCATCAACTAATTTTATAGCTGAGTGTAATCCATTTTCTATGTCAGAATTTGACTTTCAGTAATTGAATCCTCAGAAATTGAATCCTCGGAATTTCATAA
Source organism: Schmidtea polychroa (assembly GCA_959609185.1). Classification (NCBI taxonomy): domain Eukaryota; kingdom Metazoa; phylum Platyhelminthes; order Tricladida; family Dugesiidae; genus Schmidtea; species Schmidtea polychroa. Next base: position 42,728 of record CAUHTR010000182.1, read on the forward strand.
TTCCTGAAGATCCTAAAATTTCATTTAATTGTTTTTTACTTCTTTCCTCATTATTGGTTTCCTCATCTTCAGAATGACTTCCAGACTCAGAATTGCTTTCCCTTAAATCCTTATTAATTAAATCCTTATTTAATTAAATCCTTATTAATTAAATCCTTATTATTAAATCCTTATTAATTAAATCCTTATTAATTAAATCCTACTAGTAGCATTGGATTCCCTTGGCCCTGCGTATGCCTTCGGCCCTGACTCCTTACTAGTCATTAGACTTCGTGTTAAATCCTTAAAGATACTGCTCCCAGAAGCTAAAGTATCCATCTTCTTATTCTTGCAAATATGATTCTCTGAAGATTTCCTAGATTTAAAAACCTTTGAACATTTTGTAACAATAATAGAGTTCTCATCAACCTTGGAATTGGATTCCTTAGGATTACTCTTTCTAGATTTCTTGCCCTTTATCTTACTTGTACCCCTAACAGCATGTCTAAAAGGGTGAAGGCATTCCTAAATCATTTCTTATTCTTCTCATTGTAGAATCTGAAGTACCTAAGATCTTACAAATTTTTTCCTTGAGTAAAATTAGGATTCTCACTTAAAAGTTAGTAAACTCTAAAGCTTTTTCTTTTAATAAAAAACATGTTTAATTTTGAAGTATCAACTATGGCAACCTGATCTACTTTTTTCAAAAATGCATCCATTTTATACGAAGTAATTTGACAAAAGTAATTTGAGGGAAGTAATTTGATAGTATTAAATACGAATACTTCGTAAGGAACTGCGTAAGGAACTGCGTACTAGTACTCCTTCAACCATTTTTCTCTTTGAATCTTTTTTGTTATATGTTTCCTACTTCCTTTGCCTTCAGTCTTTAATCTTATAACCTCATTCTTATATCTTGTATTATTTGATTTGATTTCATTATTTCTTCATCTGTTAATACTCCATCTTCTAAGCCTTCAATTGAAATAAATATAATTTTGAAATTCCTAATTCTATACTTTGACATACTTTCTCGATATAAACTTTTCTTTTTGAAGTATAAGAATTGAAACTATTTCAGTCAAGAATCCATCAGCAACAGAAATACTTCCAAGTACTACAGGAACTATTGTTAAAAGTGGTAGGGTCACAGGAAGAATGATTGTCAAGATTGCAGATGTAAATCCTAAAGATATACCAACTATTTTTAAAGTTGTATCTGCCTTATTCCATCTATTTTTTATTTTTTATAATGCTTAAGTAAATCCTTTAAATGTAAACTTTCAGATTTAAATTCTTTTACTCTCATGACTTCAAGTTCTGAGGGAGCAGAAGGATTCAATGCTGGATAAATAGATTTTATTTCTCCTGGGTAACTCACTTTCTGATCTTCCATTTTATAGGATTTAAAATGATTACTAAAACTATTTTATTCCTTTGGGTTAATATTCGAATAGGATAAACCTCTTGTATTATTTGGATATCGTTATACAATTCTCTCAATGCTTTACCAACCTCATTAGAATCAACCTTGTTTTCATAAAATATTAAATCTATATATTCTACAAGTGTGCTTTTAAAAAGAATATTCTTACTTTTAGTTTTATATGTTCTACTAAAAAGCCCATAAGTACGTTTGCATGGTAAATCATAACCAGTTATTATAACATCTCCCTTTCCAAGTTTAGTATTATGATCACATTTCATAAACCATTTCATTGTTTCATTATCATCACTAAATAAATAGAAAAAAGGATCGATGATCTTTACAACCATAAAAACACTCCATTCTTTACTGTTTGTTGTTATTGAAGTTGGCTCTATATGTTTATATCCCTCGGGGAGTAATTTTACACCTCTTTTTCCATAAACTCTAAATATGAAATTCTTGTATTGAATTTATTAAACCTTGATTCTAAATTATTATTAAGTGTATCACTTAAAGCTTTAATTTTATCATTCATAATTTGTTTGTCTTTAAGTCTTTCTTCATTTAAACTGCTTTGTATAGAATGTATTTTAGTATTCATATCTTTAAGTCTTTCTTCATTGCTTTGTAATTTATTAAATACATACTTTTCAACGAAGCCTTTATTAACTGCATCAGCTTCATCAACTGGTAAAGATAAATCTTTAATCTTGTGAGCATTCATACTTAAGTCTCCCTTCATTGAATCACCTCTTTCATTAATATATTTATTTTCTGTTAAAGTTAATACGGAGTCTACTACGTCTTCTGTATTCATTCCCATTGTTCCTCCACCTTTATTACATGGAATATAAGAACTCATTTATTTAGGGATTAAAATACGAAGTCTATGATTACTTAATGTCTCCTCCCCTTTTTCGTATGCACTTCTTGGCCCCGACCCTTTCAGTCCTTCTCCCTTTTAGTACTTCTCCCTTTTAGTTCTCCCTTTTCTCTCCCTTCGTGGCCTTCTCCATTTTAGTTCTCCCTTTTCTCTCCCTTCGTGTCCTTCTCCCTTCGTGTCCTCTCCTAGACCTGTTTCAAATGTAAATACATTGAAATCTCTTCTCCATTAAAATCAATCAATTCTCCCTCTTGATTAAGAATTTTAAAATTAATATCCATTATATATTTTCTGCATAAAGGTAAATAATTTGGAGGATTCATCCTTTCAACTATTTTATATCCCATAGGAACTGTGTTTGAGGGAAAGGAATACAAAATATTTGTTACCTTGCCATTATTATAAGAACCTGTTATGCAATCACAATGAATATTTATGGTGTTTGTATTTATTATTTTTATAATATTTCCTGATGTTATAATAGATTCAACTGCAGCTGTGTTATAATGGTTTCCTGTAAATCCTAAAATTGTTCTAAAGAAACTATTATTCTGAAAACTAATTCCTATATTCTTTAAAGTCATTATACATTTTGAAGTTTGTAAATCTATTTTAATTTCAATAGCAGCATTTGTTTTTTTAGAAAGTATATTATTTAAATCTTTATCTCATAAGCCCCGGGTTCTATTGTTATTGCCTCTGCTGACTTCACTGTTAATCTTTGAATAGTAAATTTATTATTATCTTTAGTTATATTAAAAATAGTATTATAAGCACAAAACCATAATAGCCCCAATTCATAATTTAAATCTTGATCTAATTTAATTGAATCTTGAAAGTTTATAGTAAAGTCTGATTCTTTTGAATTTATAGATAAAGTTCTTGAATATTTATCCGACATTATGTTTACCATTTTTTTAAATTATCCTCCATTTCTTTTAGGATTAAATTACTTAGGAGTAAATACGGAGTCTAATGATTACTTAGGATTAAATTACTTAGGATTAAATCCTTATAGTAGAGATTTTAAATCATTATAAATTTCTTGGATTATAGATTCAAAATCTTGCGCATGGTTTAATCTATACAAAACATATAAACTTAAAATACCACATATTTTAGTATTCCAAGGTTGAACTTGTAAAGAGTTAAAGGTGTAAGATGGAGACAGATAGTCTTCAACTTCTTTAGTAGGTTTAATTCCAAAAGGATCAAAGTATATAGATTCCTTCCTTGCAGTATCCTTCCTTGCAGTATCCTTCCTTGCAGTATCCTTCCTTGCAGTATCCTTCCTTGCAGTATCCTTCCTTGCAGTATCCTTATGTATACAAACCCAATGAGATCCTTTTTCATTTGAATTTTGATAATTGATTATTATATTCTTCGTGGAACTTTTAATTTTATATAATTCATCATTCATTAATATTTTAATTTTTAAATTTAACTCTCTAGCATAATCTTTTAAATCAAAATTTGTTTTTGCATTTATTCCAAATGTTTTTAAAAAATCTAAAATAGAGGGAGTCATTTTAAATCCATATACTTGATAAATTTATCTTTTGAAATCATTCCTTGTTTTAATAATTTTTTAGAAATCTTTAAAATGTCAGAATCTAAATTATTATGACCTGCTTTCCTTGCTGATAAAAGTTTTCTTAATTCAATAAAAAGATTTATAGGATTGAGACCTTCTCCTTGTGTTGGATTCTTAGGAGTTGGATTCTTAGGAGTAGCATTGGATTCCCTTAAAGTCTTAGGAGTTGGAATCTTAGAAGTTAAAGTCTTAGGAGTAGCATTGGATTCCCTTGGCCCTGACCCTCCTAAAGTCTTAGGAGTTGGAATCTTAGAAGTTAAAGTCTTAGGAGTAGCATTGGATTCCCCTAAAGTCTTATTAGCTAAATATCTATCAGTTAATTCTTTATCACTCAACTCTATTAATTTCTTATTCTCATAAAATTTATTGTTTATAAAATTCCTTAGATCTTTAATGTGTGGAGCAATATGACTTCCTTGTGCTACATCTATTAATTTCATATAATCTTCACATTCTTTAAGTGTTGCATCTTCTGGAATACGCCCACAAAGTAATTCTGAAAAATTAAATGTAAATCTAAAAGTTATAATTTGATGGTTATAAACATTTTGGGATCTAAGATATGATTCCCCAGTATTGGATTCCATATATAATATAAAGTTATGTTTATGAATTGTTAATATTTGAAATCCATTATTTGGATTAATAACAAATTCTGGGATGGTTGTAAGACTTAATACACTTCGATTAATTATAGGATCAAATACATATGGTCGTATGTTTTTATGTGAAACTCCGTATGGATCTTCAGAGTAATTATTATTATTATTATCATTATCATTATCAAGTCCAAAATCTTTGGGGTTTAGTTTTTCTATAGCTTTAATCATTGGTTCTTGTTCTTTAGTTAATACTTCATTTAATACTAAGGATTCAGTATTTTGATTTATAGTTTTTTTATTATATTTATCTTGTTCTCCTTCTAATTTTTTTAAAAGTACTAATCTTTCTTCGAATACCATTTTAAGAAGTAATATATGAAGGTATTAAATATGATAATAAAAAATGATAATAAAATATGACTAGGACTTGGGCCAAGGGTCAGGGCCAGGGGTCAGGGCCAGGGCTTCAAGTATAAGCCCTTGCCATCTTTAGTTTTACAAAGACATCCATTCTTTAAAGATTTACATATTTTTTTAAAACTCTCTTTATCTTTTGATGATAAAGATTCAGATGTTAAAATTTGATTTTTTAAAAAATCATTTAAACCTCTACCTTTATAAGGATCAAGATAAAGCGCAGCGCCTTCGGAACGCCCTTCGGTCTTTAGGGCTACAGCCTTAGCATTGGATTCCTTTGGCCCTGACCCTCTTAAATTCTTAATCTCAGCTTCTAGTTTTTCTTTTTCTAATCCTTTATTTCTAGCATCTAATTCTTTATTTCTTGCTTCTCTTGAATTGCTTACAGTTTTTGCTACTCCGGCAGAGATTGCTGTAGCACCAGTTAGACCAGCTATTATTGCAGGTATTAAAGCAGCTAAAGGAAGAAAGCCTCCCTCGTAGCCCTCTCCTTGCTTCATCTTCTCTTTAACCTTTTCTTTTACTTGTTTTCCAATAAAGTATTTCTTACCATTGATTACAACTGATTTATTTTTATTTGAATTTATTAATTCTCTTAGGCTTTCTTCTGAAGGTGATTTCTCCGAAGGTTCCCACGTCATCATTTTTAAAGAAATAAAAATGGCTTCTTGGAATCCAATTTTAAATAGACATAAACCAATTTTTAATAATAAATTATTTCCTAATAATTTTAGATTATTAATTATTGGTTCCTCAGGTTGTGGAAAGAATGTACTTCTTTTAAAAATGTTACTTGAAGAGGGCTTTTAGATTATAATAATTTAATCTTTTACTCTACAACCATAAATCAACCGGAATTACAACTTTTGAAATATGGTTTTGAAAATAAATTAAGTAAGAAAGCATTGATTGATATTTTTAAAAATCAAGATACTTATCCTGAAGAAGTTTTTACTCCTTCAGATATTATTGATTGGTATATGGAGAATAATGAGGAATCAAATAAGTTCAATTCTGAGGAATCCAATGATAAGATCAAAGGGGAATCAATTAATGTTTTATTCTCTAATAAGCCTGAGGATATTTTGCATTGTGATTTACTTCCTAAAGATAAAAAGAATCTAGTTATATTTGATGATGTTGTCAACATGAGAAATCAAGAGATTCAAAAAAGTTACTTTACAAGAGGTCGACATAATAATTGCAATGTAATTTATATATCCCAAACTTATTATGCTTTGGATAAAACTCTATAAGAAATAATTCCAATTGTTTTATATTTTTTAAATTAGATCGTCGTGACAAGAACATGATTTATAATGATTTATTTTCTGGAGTAATACCTGATAAGAATATGTTTGATATGAGTGTTGATAATCATTGGAAGGAAAAATATAATTATATTTATTTAGATCGAGAGGCTGGAGAAATTAGAAATAGTATTTTTTAATACGAAGTCTAAGGATTACGAAGTCTAAGGATTACGAAGTCTAAGGATTCAACGACATGAGGATTGAGGCAAGTAACTCATTATCCCATATTTGTTTTCTAGTAGAAGAGAAGTGTTCCCAAAATTTATTTTTTATATTTTCTACTACTTCTTTAATAATTCTTTTTTCTTGTTTGCTGATTGCTTTTAGTATAACACCATTAGTTGAATCCTCATTAGTTGAATCCTCATTAGTTGAATCCTCATTAGTTGAATCCTCATTAGTTAAATCCTCAGGGATTAAGTCCCCTCTCACTGATAAATAATTTGGAACTCTTTGTGTTGTTTCAAATATTTCTTCAAGAGCTTGGGGAATTTCTTTTTTATTTGTTATTGCTTTTGCAAATGCATCTCTTGAATCAAGATCTATAGAGATTAAAATTATTTTATCTCCAGTATTGGATTTACTAGTAGTTGATTTACTAGTAGTTGATTTACTAGTAGTTGATTTACAAGGCATATAAAGAAGATCCATAATCCAATGGGAATCCAACTTATGGGAATCCAACTTATGGCTCTCAGTAATAGTATTGGATTCCCTTGAATCTTCAAGACCTGCTCCCTCATAACCCTTTCCGATAAAGATCTTAGCCTTCATTGCTAATTTAACTAAAGCCCTTTGAATCTTTTCTCCTCTTGATGGATTATGGATATTATTTAAATCATGTATTAAATTTACATCTGCAAGATGTCTATCTCTAATGTCTTCAGAATTATAAGCAATATCATGAGAAAGGGCTGCTTGATCAACTCTATTTATTGGTTCTTCTCCAGCTTTAGGATTATTATTTTCATCAAGACGAATATCCAATCGGGTTCCAGGTCCTGTATAGTTGTGATGGAAGAGATGTCTTTCACCCGGATATTTTTCAGTTGTAAAGGGCTTGAAGATAGTGGACATTACTTTTGAAGATTGAAGATCGCCACCTGAGCCCTTTCCACCACTCATTATTGAACTACTCAGTGCTTGTCCCTTTATTGAACTACTCATTAGTTGACTTCCCTGAATCATATGTTTTTTAGTTTTAAGATGTCTTGCTTTATGTTGTTTTCTAACTTGAGAGTTACAACTTTCACAATAGAAAGACATTTTATTTAGAGATTTTTAGGGATAAGAATTACTAGGGATAAGAATTACTAGGAATAAGAATTACTAGGAATATAACCCTCAAGAATCTCCTCGTACATTTTCAATAATTGAAATCTTTCCACCATACAACTTCATTTCTATTTTCTTTTCTTCTAATATTAATGTATATACTTTAGCTTTAAAACCTGAATCCTTTGTTATATGAAGTGTTACATCAACATTATTTATGGCTAGTCGATCATCTTGGTCTGATGTATTTATACAAAATATAGAATATAAATTTTGAAATCTTCTAAACTTAATTGCGGTTCAGCTTTAAATTCTTTACAAGTTTCAATATAATTCAAGTACGGGAATATGTTTTCATTATTTTCAATATTAAATTCCATTCGATTTATTGGATAATAAAAATTATTTAATTGAATTTGAATTGATTTTAATTTATCACCAGCAATCTTTTGAATAAATAGATTATTATTTTTTTCGAATGCAGGATCAGCATCTTTAAATCCTATCAAAACATATCTTGGTCTGTATGCAAGATTTGCAACCTTTATAGAATAAGTTACTCCTTCTGTCATACTGAATTCACTACAGATTCGATTTAAATAATTTACATTTATAGACTTGTTGGAATTTAATCTTTCAAGAAGTCTGATTTCAGAATGAGGATTTAAAGTCCATTCAGGTATATGAAGTTCAAGTGTTGATAATTTTAATTTTGCTTTTGCATCTCCATAGAATATTAATTTATCAACCTCTATGCGATTACAAATGAGTTCTATAAAAACATTATGAAGTACACGGTTATAGTTTTGAAGGAATCCGAACAAGTGTTTTAATTCAAAATAACCTTCAAATTTATTAGACTTGTAAAGTTCAAGTCTTTTTCGATATCCAATATTTTTAGCCTTTACTTCATCTATTTTTTTAGAATCAATTGTTCCATTATCTGTATCAGGAATCCAACCTGTTAATTCACCGTATTCATTTTTATAATCTTCACTTGTTAAAATAAAATTTAACATTGTAGAATATATTCCTGGATGTAAAACAGTTTCAATTTCTGATGATCCAAGTTTTATTCTCATATTAGAGAATAAATTTGGAAAGAAATTATTTTCTAGAGTTGTTTTTTTATTTGCTTCAATTTCTAATTCAACTTTATAATATAATTTGGCATTACAAATATCTATTACATTTGATGTTTGAAGACTTTGAAAAACTATATCACCTCTACGATTTAAGTTTGCTATAGATCCTGAAGTTGGAGAGATTTTTAAAACATCAATCTTTTTGATTTCATGAGTAAATTCTTTATTATAATCAAGATTTAATTTATTTCTTTCTTGAATTTTGAGATTTATATTATTCATTTTTATAGTATAGATTTTAAAGTATATATATATTTTAAAGTATATATTTTAAAGTATATATTTTAAAGTATTCTAACTCCGATTCCGACAGCTTGCCAAACTGGCGAAAGCAAGTCTGTAAGTCATCGGTCTGTAAGTCGCCAAGTCTATAAGTCGCCAGACTCGAACCGATGACTTACAATCTTGCGACTTACAATCTTGCGACTTACAGACCGATGACCTACAAGTAGTGTGTTTCCATCCCTAACGACCACAAGCCGACAAACGTTTTTCATATTTTTATCGGTATTTTTCCCCGTTTTATAGTATTTTTGTTGTTTTATTTTAAGTTTTTAATTTTGAATCGGAATGTCTTCAAAATGTGGAAAATAAAAAATATGTGTTTTTAAGGGTTTTTAGTGTTTTTTTTTACGTTTTGGGGGCAAAATAGGTATAAAATATGAAAACAGTGGGAGGCTTGTGGTCGTTAGGGATGGAAACACACTACTATAATTATATGTGTTCTTTTTTAATTTAACACAGAAGTACCTAAATCTGAAACCGCTAATTCTGTAAAGACACAATAATCAAATTTAGAAAAAACTGTCAATCCATTAACCCAGTGTTTCCTGACCGTCTTTATACCAACCCCCACCGTAGTATTTTTAAAAGTTATGCCCCACCGAGCCTTTTGAAGTGGCTATTAGACTTCGATAATCAGTATTGTAAGGATGCAAAAATAATGGTCGATGAAATTGCTGCATGCACGTTGTATATTTAGTCGTGAATGAGCATATTATATTAAAAATATATATGTGAATAGTTGATCAAACCTGACGTGTCCCACTTCTGAAACGTGGTGCCTGACCTCTTAGGAATACGCCAACCGTGGGAAACACTGCATTAACCCATCAAAATATTAGAATGCTTAAGTAGATTTTGGTTTGAGCCTAACCAAATATTTCATAGAAGAAAAATATATCAAAAAAGTTTTCAGAATTCTCAAATTGCAGTTGTGGGCAATCCCACTCAAATCGGAATATCTTCACGCACAGCTATCCTCAATCAAATTTTCCAAAGGTAAGGGAAGAGTTTCTTCGGGTCTTCGGTAAAATATATCTCAAATATCGAAATATGAATAAATAAATAAATTTTAATCATTGTTTGACACAGTCTAAGTAAACTTTTTGATATAATGCTTTCAAAGTACCGTATATACTCGCGTATAAGTCGAGAAATTTACGTCAAATTTTCTAGTCAAAATAGCCACTTATCTCTTTTTCAGCCACAAGCAGCATTCTGTTAAATTAGATTAGCAAGGACTGCGATGAGCTTAGAAATGTTACATTCAATATCAATTATTTCTTTTTTATTGAGTATGGTTTGCAAAATATCTTTAACAAATTTGAAAATAATATCTAATTCACATTCATAATAAGTTTAATTTAATCACTCATCCATAAGGTAAATTTCGGGAGGGACAAATCATAAACTAAATCTAAAAGCTTAAATCACCAATTTCAAGGTCACGGGAATTATATTTTACCTCAGGCTCAAGAGGGAAACCATTCTTAAGAATCACAAGTTTAGAATTACGAGGAAATGGGCATTTCGAGGACGGAATTTATTTTAAGGGTGGAGATGTGTTGGGGTTGGTAAATTTTAAATGATGTAATTAAAAATGAAATATTGAAAAATTCAAATGATCAACAAGTTATTGAATTGAAATTTGAAAAACGGGTTACATGCAAATGAGATGTAGGGAAAGATAATAATAAGAACGGGTTCATCAGAATATGTTCAGCGAGGGTCGAAATACAAGAAAACGTACAAAGACAGAAAATCGTCAATTAATTGATTAATTAATTAAGGAAAATTCGAGTAAGCAAACAGAATGAAAAGTAAACAAAGTGGATTCTGTAAAACCATTATCATGAAAACATGAGTAATGGAAAAACGGGGAAAGGTAACCACAGAAGGACGCACGATGAAACAATTAATTTAAAACTGACTAATATGTTAGATGATGTTAGTTTAGGCCCATCACCACATTCACCCTCAACAAATACTACAGGACGGGGCCCAGAAACATAGGGTTAATATATGTGCCGAAGAAAGGCACTAGATTGGATCATTAGGCAACAATCCAAGCAATATTCATCCAGCAACAATACAGACAATATCCATCATGTATATATCTAACAATTAACTCTTATCCATTGTGTATCAATTTTATCAACATTGACTATTTTATTGTGTGACTATTTTCTATGCTATTATGGGTGTATAGTTTAATTATTTTTATTTCATAGAATTCTGTATATATTACTGAGTAGTTTGTTAACATGTACTTAATATATCTTTCCTTGTACATATTTAAAATTTTTAGAAAAGGCAAATTAATAATTACAGAAAAAAGATTAGTATTATAGAATAATTATGTACGATAAGAAATATAAATTTTGTGATAAATAATATTAATATAAATAAATTATTATTATTATTAGAAGAAAATAACATCTCCTATAAGTTAAGAAAAACACCTATTAGAGTATTAACCGTTTGCGGACGGTAGGCCAGCAGTGCTGGCCTTAAATTGCTTATACGGTTGCGAACGGTAGGCCAGAGATTTTGGCCAAGAATTTGGTTCCAGATGTTTAACAATGTATAATGACCAGCTGTGCTGGCCAAACTTTAAAACAATCATAACACGATATCAAGCATTCGTATACTAAAATATTTTGTGCTAAAATCTAATATATTAATAAATTAATTTCGTCCGCAAACGGTTAAATTACTAATAAATAATGAGGAAAAAACATCTGTAAAATATATTAAATATAAAATGTTATTATTCCATGAGTATATGCCGGAAATAAAATAATTTGTTTAACTAACTTTTAAAATAGTATAAATACCCTAACAATATTCAGCACAATTGCCCAAAAATATTGCGTTTTACAAATATCCAAAGGTAAATCTGGCGAATAACTTAAAAAAAGAGCAGACAGAAACGCTCTACATCTTTTAAAGAAATTGCAGTAAATAAAACATGGCAAGCCCAATATAACAATTGAACAAAAACATATAAGTTCAGGCATTGAATTATCTAAAGAATTGAATTTGTCAACCAAACAAGTATCTGAAGAATCTGGATATTTTTAATTGGTAAATTTTATTATTAAATAAACCTATTGTAATCAGACTTATCTTCATTTATTTATATAAGTACCAGTAAAGTGGAGCATCTCAAATATTAAGACCTCAACAGATAGAAGAACCTAGGGGAACGCAATGATCAGCTCCTCAATAGGGTTCAATAGTTAAACAAGTGAGACGAAGAATTTGGTCCTTCTGTAGACTGACGTGGTGGAATTTAGGTGTACAATGCAGCTGTCAATCTACACCATAATTCCGACGGGTTGAGTCTTCGTGTGGAAGCCACACATGGTTCGAAACCTGACAATGTCTAGAATCCGGGTAGAACAGAAATGGACACATCTGTTCACCTGAGACCCAAACAGTGAAGATGGAGTTATATGAAAGTAGAAAACCTGGATGACCTTCAGATCGGTCAAGAAGAGGATACTCAGAGAATAACCCCTTCTTGAACTTTATTAGTTTCCATAGATAAAGTAAGCTTATCAAGTCACCTTACTAATCCTAGTAAGTTTAAATCGTTTCCAATGAGACTGTTAACATATTTCAATTTTTATCCGAAATTTTGTCGTGGTTTCCCTCCTTACTAATGCATTATATATTTGAAATTAAAATATTTATATTTCTAGAATAATGCGATTTATTTTGTTAATTATTTATTTATTTGAGCATTATTATTTCCAGTTTTAGTGAAATATATTTGTTTTGCGTTAATGTGCTTTGCAATTTATAAGGAAATCTTTTCAATTATTCCCATTATAATATTTTGTATATTTGTTTATATAATTATGTTGGATTTTGTAATTATTCAAATGTTTAATTTTTTATGTTTCACTTTGTATTTATTGATATAATTTCTATTTGATTCATTATTTAATTAATTAATTAATTCATTTTATGTAACAATTACATGTGATGTTATGAAATGTGTTTTGTTTTATCGTTTCCAATTTATAATTTGGCCTTGATTGATTGGCTACTATTTAAATTGATTTCATTTGGATTTTAGGATGTTAAATTAAAATTAAATTATAATTAAATTTATTGATTTTGCAATTAATTGATAGATAAACCAGAAAGGAAATATCAAGATGGGGTGAAATATTGATTGTGATTTGCATTTGATAATTTGCATTGCAGGGATTTTCAATGTTTCAAGGCGCACTTGAGGAGGGGAAATGTGGCGGGCGTCAGGGATAATTTGAGGGGAGAATTTGTGGATAGGATTGTTAATGATGTTTATGTGAGATTGATTGGCAATGTGAATTTTTGGGTTAATGTTTCTGATTTCAGGGCTGGTTGCCCATTCACATTGCTTGCCGTGATGGATATGTTGATATTGCCAGGTTATTGCTTGACCGCAACTGCAACATGGAATCTGAGACCAATGGGGTAAATAATGATTGCAAATAAATAATTAATGGATAAATTGCAGGGATGGAGAGCAATTCATCATGCAAGTGTGGGAGGGCATTCAGAAATATTGAAATTATTGCTTGACCGCAACTGCAACATGGAATCTGAGACCAATGGGGTAAATAATCATTGCAAATAAATTATTAATTGATAAATTGCAGGGATGGAGAGCAATTCATCATGCTAGCAGCTATGGGCATTCAGAAATATTGAAATTATTGCTGCAGCGGAAATGCCGAATCGATTGCCTAACAAAAGTAAACATTTACATTTTATATAATGAAATATCAATTAAATCTGGTGAGCTGTGACGCGCTGGGAGAGATTCATCAATCAATTATTTGCATTTATTGGCATTTCACTGAGATTCGCACTTTTTGTGTACATTTTCATATTCATTCTCATTTTCTGTGGACGAAGCTTCTTCACTGTCTCTAGCATATGATATATTCACTGTCGTAATGTTCATCACTTTCCTTGTCAGAATACTCTTCGGGTATCTCATTTGTATTTGCCATTTTCCCATCAGCTTGAATGGCAATTTATTCCTTGAGCTGGAGGATTTTATGCAGTCCTCTTAGCAAATGTTTCAAATGAATGAAGCAATATTGAAATGTCGGCTTCATTTATTTGGAGATCTCCGCTGACAGAATTCATTAATAAATGCAAAGCTGCAATTCCATTGGCTAGCAATTCGGATAAGATTTGCCATTTCTCAGCAATTGCTATAGCATGATATCTCACGGGCATTTACACTTTGCACGCGGTTTTGCAGTGGCGGTTTTAGTGCCATTTATTGCCACAGGGCTTTATTGATCTGTTTGTGAATGGGGATGTTTAAATGATTCGCTGATTCGGATATTTTGATTGGATAATTTATTTAGGATGGAAAGAGTCCGCTGGATTTTGCAAAGCAATACAATCGTGCTGATTGCGTGGAATTATTGACTCATGCTCAGAAAGTGTGAATTATTTCATTATGAATCAATTTGAATAAATATTTCAGTTATTTGCTGCCATTGAACGGGATGATGCAATCGCATTTGGTGATTTGTTCAAATCTTCTGATTTCATAATACAGAATATTTATGTAAATTTGTGATATTCTGATTGGTTAATAATTGATATTTAGACTGGATTGGCTGTGCTGGAGAGAGCAATCGAGTCCAATGCTGATAAGATTATTAAATTAATCATTGACAAACCAATTGATGATAAAGTTTGATTGATTTATTGATTGATATAATTAATATTCTCATCAATAGGAAATCAATAATGCAATGGAATTGCTGACAGCACAAATGGACAAAAATGCAAATTTAATGAAAGAAGTGAGCTGATTATTTGAATAAATCAATAAATAAATAATTTCAGTGCATCCTTTATCGCTGCATCACTCACGGGCACATGAGGGGGTTCAAGAGATTCAATTCTGCTCACATTATCAATGGGCAGCGCAGAATCGTAAGGTCAAATAATTATTTGGATTTGTATTGATATTGATTAGGGCGAGCTGTCATTTCTGGAATTGGCTGTCAATCAAGGCCATCATCTGTTTGTCGAATCGATCATGAAGAAAACGGTTTACGACAAATCGGTGAGAAAATATTTGATTGGTTTATTTATGAATTTAAAATAAATATTTTATGATGCGTCAGATCGATTTGTTAAATTTTGCATTGGAGTGAACGCAATCGATTTTATGTTGAAATATTTCATTTAATAAACTTTGTGGAAATGACATAATTATTGATTTATTTGAATTATATTTTATAAATTATTATTGACTTATTATTTATTGATTTATTATTATTTATTATTATTATTTATTATTATTATTTTTATTATTATTTCAGGATTTTTCTCTTTTTTAAATAATGATGCCAAAAATATATAAATTATTGTAAAGCATCTCGAGTAGATCCACAAACAAGTTTGATTGATTTAAAAAATTTATATTTTATATTTTGTTTTGATTTATCTGATCAAGATGAAAAATTTACTATTAATGGAATTAATGTTACAATTGATATTGAAAAGAATAAAGCTTTTACAGTGAAATGTTTTTGTGTAATTTTGACGGAGCGAGAAGTAGAAATTCAATTGAAAAATGGAAAAATGATTAATATTTTGTAGATAAAATGGAGGACAAAATGGTAAATATGTTGGGAATACCTAAATGACAAATTTATAAATAAAATAGCTTGGGGGAAGATCGTCATGACAAACGGGATGATCTATGGGAACTCAGAATAGAAAACGGAAGCCTAAAGAAATGAGAAAGAGGAATGAAACAACTACTAATAAAAACAGTACTAATTAACTAGTACAATGAGGAAAAGGAATTTCAAAATCAGGAAAATAGAAAAAACAACAATATTTTATTTCGACAGCTTGTCAGAGATAACGGGAACAAAACAAAAACAGGCCGGAGCCGCAAAAGGGAAAATTAGAAAATATCTTGACAGCTGTCAAAAATAACTCGGTCACGGGGAAAATTGGGAAATCATGTTGGAGAAAAAAGGGAAATTGAAGATAAACTGACGAGGTATAAAAAGAGGAAGCACGGCAGAAGCAGAAGAAAATTTTATGAGGAACAATTGAGATAATAACTTGGATGAACCAGTTAGAGGTAATTTGTGAGATAATTTTAGAGATATAATTATCATATATAATTACCATATTATTGATGCATTTATTTTATTTTTGTAACATTACTACCTGACCACATCGTTAAAAACGAGTTGTTGTGTGTGGTGGATGGTGCGAGCTTGCAACGATGTGGTCAAGTGGTAATGTTAAAAAAATAAAAATTGTAGCTGTCTTAACGTTTCCCTTGTCACTTTTTCTAACAAAGCTCAATAATTGTTTGAGATCTAATAGATTTGTTCCAACTTTGATAAGCCATTGTCGAGCTGTGGAATCGGGAATAATAACTCCACCAGTTGCTAAGCCTTTATGTAGTTGCCGGTTACTTTCTCTGGAGTTCAATTTACTTTCTCTTATTAGAAAGCTGTTAGTTTCGTTGCCTATTTCGAACTGACACAGTTTATTGTTCTGACTCCAATTACATAATACGCGTGTAGGTATATCAGTAAATAAATAACAAAATGGTTTAAATATTTTATTTTAATTAACTATTTTATAAAATTATTTTACTTGTATAACAAAAACTAGTTGCTTTCTAAAGAACAGAAAACGGTTATGCAAACCGCCCTAAAGATTATTTCTAAGAATCAAGGCTGGCCTTAAATGCGTCAACAGCCCGATATAGGTGAAACGTAAAAAATGAGGGTAATTCCCAAAGTTAACCGCGATAGTCTTAATCCCAGAAAATGGATGACTTTCTCCTACTATATATGTTCGTTCTTGAAATGTGTTCCCTGGGCACTGCAGTATAAAAAACTAATAACGGTGCTTTATAAATAATTAAATTTTACGTACCAAAGTTGAACGAACTGAAGAAAATCCTCTAAAAATTTCAAATGGAAAAGCTTGATTTGATTTATTTATGCTATTAACCGATAATGGTTTTGTTAGCTCTGTTTTCTGTCTTGATTTATCGCCTGGCTTGAGTAATTTCAATTCTGTGTATACCGTGTGCCAATTGTCTTGGTTTTCTCAAGTTATTTCAATCGATCCACTATAATGTTTTGGCTCCCACAAATTAAATGCTGGCCGCTATTTATATTGTAACACTAAGCTACATTCTATAAATAATAATTGTTTAATTACTAAATATACTTACTAATTACTATTTTTAATTATTTTCTAAATACACCAATCCCCAGATTTACGCACTAGATACGTTACAAAAAACTTACCCGCAAATCGAAACCGCGTAAATCGAGACTTCAAATTCATACAAAAACGATAGATAGGTTCCAGAAAATAAAAATCTGTGTAAATCGAGACTTCGAGTTCATATAAAGTAAGGGGATAGGCAGGCCCGGCGTGAGGCGGGTACGATGCGTAATTTTCACGCAGGCGCCACGGCGGTAAAATACAAAAGGCCGCAAAATTGTACAGAAATTTGTTATTTCCATAACTATTTTTCAAAATAGTTTGCTTATATATTAAGATTTTTATGTTTTTATAATAAATATGAATTAAATTAAAAGTAATAAAGTTATATTGTTTTGTTATGTATGCATTTATCGTTTTTTTACTCTTATTATGGAATGCGAAGGCGGTAATATGCAATTTTCACACATCATCTGAAATTCTAGTGCCGGTGCTGGGGATAGGTTCCAGAAACTCGCTTAAAACGAGACATAAAAAGTACGATTTAATTTAGAAATAGATTTATAAAATCAACTTTTAAATTTTATTATTCATTTAAATTATATTACAGCTAATTCCGAAATTTACTAACTTTTATAATCTAAAAAAAGTCAACAAATTTGTAGTATAGTAACACACAAACTTACCTGTGTGTAGAAATTTATTGTTCTGAAATTTAATAACTTTATTATAGGAATTGTGAAGGTGAGAGAAAAATAATTGAACATACCGACAAAAAACACATAAGGAAAAATGCGTGAAAAAATAAATTAAAAAGAAACCGTGCAAGCATTTCAACATTCAAGCAAAAATTATGAAAGATCAAATTTAATTATTTTATATAAATAATTTTCTCACTCAATAAAGATTTTGCAGCAAATGCTTACCTTATCATTTACACCTGTTTTATGTTATTATTATTATTAACTAATTTGAGATGGAATTGATTAAATCAGCATTGATTTCATCATTCAGTTATGGATCAAGGCCATTGACAAAGCAAAGGAAAAAGGATTCAGAGAAATACAAGAAGAAATACAAGAACGAATGATTCTGATGGAATCACGACAAAAGGTGCATCAGAAAAATGCAAAATCAATAATTAATCTCATTCATTTTCAAGGGCAATTTCACCATATTACACACAGCAATATCGGATAATGATGCCGATATGACCAAATTTATCCTAGAAAATCAGAACATTGTTGATATCAATACAAATAATGAAGTATGTGTTCATTGAAATGATAAAATTAATATAACTGTAGACAATGGGGACTGCATTTGCCTTGGCCCATTCGCTGCATCATAGGAAATGCATCAAAGTATTGCAGCAAATCCAGATCGATACTAATACACAAAACAAAGTAAAACAATTAGGTAATCAATATTGATATATTGGCATTATTTAGTATTCGCAAACTCCATTGCATGAGGCAATTGCGAGTGGATTGGAGGAGAATTGTGAGTATTTGATAGATCGATCAATTGATATTGATAAAGCTGGATTCGTGAGATTTATTGATTATTGATTGAATAATTATGTGAGATATAGATGGGATTGACTGGTCTGCACTGTGCAGTGATTAGAGGAATGACCAATGTTTGTGCACAACTGGTGAACCGGGGTGCCGATATTGTGAGATCTGTTGAGGTGAGGGAATGTCACAATTTATTTGATTTGAATTTTATATTTCTATTATTTACAGATTATTAATCGATATTCCGGAAATGAAAATGGTAAATTATTTATTATTTAATTGATTAATTAATTAATGGATTTAATTTAAATTAACATGCAATCGATCTGCTTTTATTATTTTGATATTAATATTTGTATTGATGTGAAACTTTATCAAACTAAAAATTTTAAGTAATTTGTAAAATCAATTGATTTTTTATTATAATTATCTGATATTGATCATTTTTGCATTTCTATTCAATTCTGTTATCTTTTATCAAATAAAATTATTGAACACAACATTTTATACAATGACACATTAAAACAAAGAATTGAAAGTTAATATTTAATTTACCAAATTTAGTTATGATGGCAATTAAAATGCAACATTTATCAGCAACTAAATTAGATTATTGTAATAAGATAAATATTTCGTGCTAAAATATGATTTCTAATCCTTGCAAGAATATGAGGCATACTACTCAAATATGATGCTTACTGCTCATATGAAAGAAAATAGTAGAGAAATATAGTAGAGAAATCCCCAAAAAAATTTAATAATTGTGGTACTATTTATAGTATCCCAGTATCTCAACACCAACATAATCAGCATTTTCTTATTAGGAAATAATAAACAGTGAGATGATTTGAGGACCCAGACAATCAAAAATAATCAATCACAAATGCAGGCATTACATAATATAGTAGTCAGGTAAATCAAATATCATATTATAGTAGATTGATTGGTCAACACTAGATCACGTCAACGCTGGATCACATCTCCTGTCGGGGGAAAAAAATTTTTTTTCAAGGTCTAATTTTGGACAAAGACATATGACTCATCAAGGTCATTTAAACAAAGACCACGAGTCATCCGATGAGTCATTCAAGGTCATATTATTACTTTTTCAAAATATTATTATTCTATTATTTTTTTAAAAATTATTATTAATTGATCCAGCGGTGACCTACTTTTGGTCATGCAGGAAATTATTGTTCCCATCATCCGATTTTATTATCATTTTGAAGCTTAGTGCAAGACCTTTCGAATGAGCTATTGAAGGTATCATCATCATTATTATTGGTGGTTATTATTATTTGACTATATTATTATTTTTAAAAATATTATTTTTTCATGTGACTGTCTTTGTTAGTCATGCCTTTGTTAACTTGCACTGTGCATGCTCCAGGCATATGAGGTCTTTATGTCAAATTAATAATATTTATCTAAATAATAATAAAGTTAATAATAATAATATTAATAATAATAATAATAATAATAATAATAATAATAATAATATGGCCATAAATAATGATGATGATACCTTTAAGAGCTCATTCGAAAGTTCTTGCACTAAACTTCAAAATGAGCTATTGTTTAATAAAATCGGATGATGGGAACAATAATTTCTTGAATGACCAAAAGTAGGTCACCGCTGGATCAATTAATAATATTTTTGAAAAATAATAATATTTTGAACAAATAATAATATGACCTTGAATAAGTCATCATATAACTCATTGGATGACTCATGGTCTTTGTTTAAATGACCTTAATGAGTCATATGTCTTTGTTTAAAATTTGAGCTTGAAAAAAATTTTTTTTAATTTTTTTACACCGGTCGGGGGGGGGGGGGGGTATGTGATCCAGCGGTGACCAATCCATCTAATTATTATAATTACTTCACAAACCAGAATAATGATATTTGATAAATGAATAAGTTATCATTCATTTTATTAATTTATTTCCAGTCATTCCATTTGCACAATCAATAATTTCATTGACAGTCAATGAGAATGCGCTGACTTTGTCATTAAAATTTCATGGGATTCTTTTCCCATGTTTTGTTGACAAACTGGATTCAAACAGCTCAAATGCGCATGATGGAGACAACAATTCATTGCTGCATCTGGCGGTGAAATGCCTCCAACCTAGTATATGCCGTTCTCTTCTCAATGCTGGAGCACAAGTTGATAGTATTAACGATTTGGGAAACACTCCTTTGCTTCAGATGCTTACCGAGCCACCAATTGATATCAATGATGATGTAAGAAATTATTTTGATTGGCTTGTAAATATCAATTGTAGAACTTGAATAAATTAATCGATATCACAAATATATTGATTGGAAACGGCGCAGATATCAATGTCAAATCAACCAATGGGATCACTGTATTCCATTTGGCATCGAATATTGGAAGTGAAAAGTAGAATTTATTAAAATTTATCAATAAATCATTGATAATAAATCAATTTATCAGATTAATGCTTGCACTCGTGTCCAATCATCCTAAAGTGATCAATATTTCCTCAATCGATTTCCAAACGCCTTTCACCAATCATTGGTTTGAATATGGAGAAATATTGATCAATCTTCTCTCCGACAATTTCCTCTCCGCAAACATTACAAATGTCACCTTTCAATCATGCGTGAAAGCTGAAACCAAACTATTGAAATTATTATTTGATAAATCAAGTTCCGCATTGCAGCAATCAATCATAGAAAATCTCCTCCATGATTCTGTGAATAATGATAACAATGAATTGTTTGATCACCTTATAAGAACAGAAATATTGGAACCTAGATCATTGAAAATGGGAGAAACCTTATTAACATTTGTCATCAAGGAAAAGAAATGGAAATACGCGTGGAAACTATTGGAATCCATTAACAAATCGAAATTTGTCAACCTGAAAAACACGAGAAATCAATCAGCTCTTCAAATGGCAATTGAAGTAGAGGAGAAAGATTTGATGGACGCTTTGATTTATGAATCAAATGAATTCAATTGTGAGGATGC
This sequence comes from Schmidtea polychroa, assembly GCA_959609185.1. NCBI lineage: Eukaryota > Metazoa > Platyhelminthes > Tricladida > Dugesiidae > Schmidtea > Schmidtea polychroa. The sequence goes on from CAUHTR010000182.1 coordinate 64,407, forward strand.
TGATGGACAAACGGTATTGACACAATTATTTGGGAAAATATCGATTTCCGATAATGTATTGATTGATTATTGATTATTGATATTTATTGATTTATAGGCATATTCCAAAAGAAGACTGATCTCAACTATTAAAGCAATAATCCCTCTAGGTGGTGACATCTATAAGGTTACCTCTCGTGGCCAGCGGATTATTGATTCTTGCACAGATATCAATGTTAAGGAGGAAATCGAGGATTTCTTTGGTAAACATTTCACAAAACCTGATGTGCAAAAGAGTGATAGAGATGAGGAGAAAGGAGTAAATTAATATATGGATTTGTATTATGAGATATTGCAATTTAGATGTGCAATATTTGCATGGACAATAATGTAAATACTGCATTACAATGTGGCCATTTGTTCTGTTTTTATTGTGTTGATCGATTGCACGCTTGTGCTATTTGCAACGCTGAAATAACCAATCGGATGCAAATATTTTTTAATTGATTTTATGCAGCTCCATTTGATGGATTTGATTGGCTTAGCACTTGAACTGTGGAAATGGAAATTGATTTATTAATATTTAATATTAATTTATATTTTATTTTTGATCTCTTACTAGTTTTATTGGATTTTGGGTTGACTTTTGATCTTCGGTTGGCTATCCATGCTGAGGAATGATATTTTGTGTAGGAATATTCAGCAATTTGGGTCTTGTGCCATTGGTTAAATTATTGGATAATGATTTCAGTAGGTAAATGATTTTAACCAAATAAGCAATTGTATAAATTTTATTGTTAATTTGTGCTGGATAAATTATTGATTAAATTTTATTGATTATTACATATTCATTGATTGTGATTCATATTCATTGATTGTGATTCATATTCACTGATCTTGATTCATATTCACTGATCCTGATTCATATTCACTGATCCTGATTCATATTCACTGATCCTGATCCATATTCACTGATCTTGATTCATATTCACTGATCCTGATTCATATTTACTGATCCTGATTCATATTTATTGATTGTGATTCATATTCACTGATCCTGATACATATTCATTGATTGTGATTCATATTCACTGATCCTGATTCATATTTATTGATCCTGATTCATATTCATTGATCCTGATTCATATTCACTGATCCTGATTCATATTCACTGATCCTGGTTCATATTCACTGATCCTGGTTCATATTCACTGATCCTGATTCATATTCACTGATCCTGATTCATATTTATTGATCCTGATTCATATTCATTGATCCTGATTCATATTCATTGATCCTGATTCATATTCACTGATCCTGATTCATATTCACTGATCCTGGTTCATATTCACTGATCCTGATTCATATTCACTGATCCTGATTCATATTTATTGATCCTGATTCATATTCACTGATTTTGATTCATATTCACTGATCTTGATTCATATTCACTGATCTTGATTCATATTCACTGATCTTGATTCATATTTTATTATATGTTTTATACAAAGATATATTTATGTTTATTGCTAGCACAATCTTGGTTGCCTCATTTTATCGGAGCTTGATTTGATGTATTTATTTATTATATTTAGATTGCAATTATTTGCGCCCCAAAATGAATGCGGTTGGACATAAAGTGATTGATATCTTGTATCAAAGATGCTTTCAGTGTATACTTGGTGTAGAATATGTCCATCAAATTGACAATATGCCTTTCTCATATAATAGCATTTCTAGGAGAATTAAGGACATATCTGACGACATGTGGATGAAAGCACCGATGTTCCCAGCTTCTTATTGCAAGATATTTAAATGGAAATCTGTTCTAAGAAAATCTTACTTGCGCAATAATAAATAAAGTGGACAAATTCCTGTGATGTTTGCAAGGATAGTGGACAATCTTTGTCAGGTTTTTATACAGGCCAGTGGCGGATTTAGATTTTGGTGCGTGGGGGCGAGGAAAATTTTCAGGGGGCGCCACAAATTATGAAGACGGTACTACTTATTTTCGCGAGTATTGAGTGATTTCTAATATTATTAAAAAGCATTATATTCAGTAAATTTATTCTAGTAAATTTATTGATGTAACAAACATACAAGTTTTTTTATTATTTCAATTGCTTCCTGCGTGATTTCATTGCAGCAAAATGATTTACAGTCGATTCAAAGTCAATGTTCTCAGCCAGTTCGCGTTCTATTGAAATTAATGCTAATCCAGACAGACGTTCGTTTGTCATTGTTGATCGCAAATAATTTTTGATGATTTTCAGTCTACTGAAACTTCTTTCAGCAGTAGCAGATGTAACAGGAAGAGTCAAGTATATTTTATAGAGAATTGCCAAATTGGGAAGTCCTGGCGCCATCTGTTTTTCAACCAAGAAAGGCAGCACCTCTTTAAGTTGTAGTTCACAAGATAGTAATGGGCGTATTGATGCATACACGTATTTGAAAGTATCATATTCTAGGATTGCTTCTTCAATATTAATATCGTTTTTGTAAATGTCGCATAAATTTTGAAAAGATTCTTTATTTTCTTCTGATATTTGTGATGGATCAAGACAGGAGAATAAAGCAACAGTGTTATGAAAATCATTTTTCTTTAAATTCGGTTTCAACATCTAGTATGGAACCATTTTTGATAATAAATGATTTTACAGCAACATTTAGACTTTCAAAAGCTTTATCACTTCTCATATCAGCAAACTTATTTCTGGCAACATAAATCAATTGTTTTGCAAACGCAATATCAATGTCCTTTCGTTGCAAATAGTTTGATAACACAAAGATATTATCTAACAGCTTTTGTAGAAAAAGCATCAGAAAAACAAAAGAATATTTTGTTATCAAAATAGATAGTCCCATAGCTTCTGCTCTGACAATTCCTTTGTGTTCTTTTGATTCCCCAAAATTTATATTTTCTAGAGTAGATATAACAGCGGAGAATGATCCAACAACTGCATCAACTGCATGCTTTCGGCTTGCCCATCTTGTATCAGAAAGTCGTTTTAGAGTATCTACTGTCGATTCATATCGAGACTTCTGATGTTCTTCGAAAATATGTAGTCGTGGTAGACTTGATGTAAGGAAAGTATACAACTTTTCGGTTGTACCAAAACACAACTGAACATCACTGTTAAGAGACATAGCTTCAATAGTCACCAAATTCAATGCATGAGAACAACAGTGAACAAAGATGGCATTTGGTGAAAGTGTCTTTATCTTAGTTTGAAGACCATTTTTAATCCCAGACATCACAGAGGCACCATCATATGCCTGTCCTCTACAAAGTGTAATGTCAATGTTTTGCTTTGGAAACTCCGTTAATAATATATCAGAAAATGCTGCAGTATTACTGTTTTCCAACGTGTAAAAGCCTATAAATCGTTCAACAACTTGTCCTGATTTTAACACTAATCTTAAAGAAACTGACATCTGATCAACTCTGGATATATCAATTGTTGAATCAACAATTAGAGAAAAGAATTGTGCAGACCTAACTTCATTATCAATATTTGCGGATAATTCTGGCATAAATAAAGTTCATTTTTCTTTTCAAACTTTAGATGATTGTCCAAAGTGGAATCATATTTAGCCAATAAAAATAGCAATTCACAAAAATTTCCAGTATTACTACACCTGTCAGAGCCAGAATGTTCTCTGTGTCCTCTAAATGGCAAACCTTGTTTTGCTAAAAACAACGTTGCATCTACCATTCGTTTCAAAACTTTTCTATTTTTTTCCACTTGATAACGCTCGTGACTGATCAAACCAGATATCATAGTTTTATCATTTGAAATGCGATATTTAGCCAGCAAATATTGACATATTGCACTTTGATGTTGATTGGAAGTTTCATGTTTAACGATTTTTCCCATGCCTTTTTTCCAGTTATAAACTCCAAAATTTGGGTCGGACCATTCCTTGCTATAATTTTCAGTTTTACAATCAGCGAATAACCAGCAAGCTTGGCAATGCATTTTTTGATTTGTTGGTGAATAGACAAGCCAATTTCTTTCCTCCTTCATACTACCTTTTCCAAAACATTTTGTGTACCAAGAAATTTGAAACTTGTGCCCCAATTCATCTGTCGGAAATTGAAATGGTTCATTGAGTCCAGGTTGACATGGTCCGATTTCAAACAATTTTCGTATCAGTTTCGAGCTTATGCTCGTTATTAGGCTGTTCATCCTGTAAAACATTAAAATCAGTTTTTGTTTCCATAAATTTTATTTCAGTAAATATCAGTATCAAATTATATCTTCTTAAAACTTTCTTATTTAAACAAATTTTCTACGAAGATATTTTTAATTAAAATATCTTCTTATTTTAAAAATTAATCTAAAATTTAATTTTTAAAATTTTCAATTTCAAAATTTCTTCATCATAAAACTTCCTCATATCCCCCTTCTTAAGAAATTTTTAAGTTTTTCCACATTTCTTTCGATCCTTTTTCCATCTTCATTTCTTAAGATGTATCGTCTGTCATGCACTTTCTCTATCACTTTGTACGGACCTTCATACCTGTCCTGGCCTTTGTTGCGTGTTTCTACTTTTACTAATACTTATTCTCCTACATTGAATTTTCTCCTTGTTTGTTCTTCTAGTTCTTCCTTTATCGGTATTTCTTTGGATCCGTACCATTTTTCCCTGCTAATCTTTTTTCCAAAAACTATCTCTGCCGGGCTTTTCCCTGTCGTTTTTTGTTTGGTTGCATTTAAAGTGAATTCGACTTCTGGTAATATCTCTGCCCAATCTGTCTTCTTTCTATCCTGTAAAGTAGCATTTATCAAATCCCGTATTGTCCTGAATTGTCTTTCTATCTGACCGTTTGTTTGGTGATGGTATGGACTCGAAAAACATAATTTAATATCTAGCATCTTTGTGAATTCTCTCATCATTCCTGATTCAAACGCCTTTCCGCAATCAACTCTTATCTCCTTTGGGCATCCAAATCTTAAAATCCACTTTTCTAAAATCGTTTTCTTTATTGTTTCTTCGTCTTGTTTTGTTATCGCTGTCAAGACTTGATACTTACTATACTGATCTATTATGCCCAATATATACTTCTTACGTCCTTTTGTTTCTGTCAACGGTCCACATATATCAACGAATATAATTTCGAACATTTCCTTCGAATCTTGTCTTTTTACTGGTTCTTTCGTTGTTATTGTAAAAGCCTTGGTTTTTTGACAAATCTCACAACTTCGAACAATTTCCTGAATCTGACTCCACAGGTGTTTTCCAACATATCTATCTTTCATATAATCGGCTATCTTCTCGACTCCAGCATGACACAATAGTCTATGTATTTACTTTATTGTTTCTTGTAACTCATTTTCAGGTATCATCGTTTTCTTTCGTACTTCTTCTACAATTTCATGTTGGATGTTGCTTCTTCCTTCTTCTCTGATCGACTCTAGTAATCTGGTTTTTATCTTTCCTTTCTTAGCTTCTTCGTGGGCCATTTGACATTGAACACACGTGTCACATTTAGTTCTCGACACCATGTCTGCATTTTGGTGATTAATACCCTTTCTGTATTCTACTCTTATATCTAAACTGCTCAAATAATTGATCCATGTTTGGAATTGTGAAGTAATCGGCTTATTGGTTGTCATCATAAACGTGATTGCCTTGTGGTCTGTCCTGAGCGTGAATCTTCTTCCGTAGAGATAGTGCTTAAAATGAATGCAAAAATAATATACCGCCAATAGTTCCTTTCTTGTAATACAATATCCTTTCTCGTGGCTCGTCATTGAATGTGATCCATACGCAATTACTCTTTCCTTTCCATCTTTATCTCTTTGTGAAAGTACTGCTCCAATGGTATCGAAACTAGCGTCGGTATCTAAAATGAACTCCTTTTTCAGATCCGAAAAACATAAGATTGGCGCCGTCGTGAGTGCTAATTTCAATCCCTCAAACACGCTATTCGTTCCTTCACTCCATTCTAATTTTTTGTTACTTGGTGCGCTACATAATTGTTCTAACATCCTTGCCTTCTTTGCATAATCACTGATGAATCTTCTATAATAATTGCAAATACCTAAAAAGCTTCGGAGTTTCTTTACGCAATTAGGCTTCCCAAAGTTCTGTATGGCCAGAATTTTAGATGAATCTGTCTGTACTCCTTCCTTGCTTATTATGTGTCCTAAGAATCTGATTTTTCCTTTATTATTTGGCATTTTTCTGGATTAATCCTTAGGCCTGCTTCCTCAATCGCCTTTAACACTTCTCCGAGTATTGTATAGTGTTTCTCTTTACTGCTTGAATAAATCAAGATGTCGTCCAAATACACAATTGCTCCCTTTATTTTGCCTAATACTTTTGTCATCATTTCTTGGAATGTACCTGGTGCTGCTGCAATTCCAAACGGCATTCTGTTGAAACAATATTGTCCGTTCTTTGTTGAGAAAGCTGTTTTCTCCTGTGATTCTTCTTCTAGTTCCACTTGGTAATATGCATTACCTAGATCGATTGAGCTGAAAAAGACGGATCCTCCTAACACATCCAACATCTCGTCTATGCTTGGCATTGGAAATGCCTGCCTCTCTGTTACTGCGTTCAGCTGTCTAAAGTCCAAGCATAGTCTAATATCCTTTTTGTCTTTTTTCCATACACATATTAGCGGTGTATTCTTATTTAAACAAATTTTCTACGAAGATATTTTTAATTAAAATATCTTCTTATTTTAAAAATTAATCTAAAATTTAATTTTTAAAATTTTCAATTTCAAAATTTCTTCATCATAAAACTTCCTCATACTCGTATTAATGTAGAGTCCTGGATCTGTAGGAAAGTCGGATTGAGGAAGAAGTGGTTCTTGTAAAATATCTGAAGCAAGTTGTTTTTCCACTGTATCAAATTCTAAATAACACTGATTATGTTTCAAACCCTGAGCAGGTAATGTTACCGTCTAAATATTCTCTGCACATGAATGTATAGCTGGGTGTTGTTCATCAACTACTTGCTTATCTTCAACAAGAACTTTAGATGATGTTTCTGTCTCAGCAGGCTCAGCACAGGAACTTGAATGCGTAGATGGGTGTTGATCATCAAATACATGCTCATTTTTAGCAGAAACTTCAGTTGATTGAACTACTGGCAGTTTAGACTGTTTAGTTATAAATGATGTTAACTTAATATATTTGCTAGCATCTGCCTTGAGACTGGCTTCCTTTGCCAATTTACGCCTAGATGATCCACTTAATTTGGTAACTGCTTTGCTTTTATTAGTGTCACTAGCTGACTCAGCCATGGCTCTAATTTAAATTTTATTTTAATTCAATATTGAATATTATTTTAATATTTAAATAGTAACGCAATAATTTGTTTGTCAAAAAATTCCAAATTGACAATAATTATTATGGTTAGATTTATGTACAAACACTATACAAGCTTAAAAACTTCAAACAGTCGCTCTTCACTGGAGCTATGTAATATTATTATTATGATGCAGCATAACAGCTGGAGTTGCTTAAATCCAGTTGAACTTTGTACACAGACAAAACAGTAATAAGAAAAAGGCCAGGCCGTCTGGTTAGTGACAGTCTCAGTACTGCTGAGTAAGCATTAATCTGCACTACTGAACGGTGACTCTGAGCAGCTGTATGCTGCAATGATAGTAGAATACATTTCAATCCATTTAGCTCTTCCAAATCAAAGATATATTAAATTGTCAGTGTCAGTGATCGGATTAATCTTAATGCTTGTACAAATTCATAAAAATTATCTTTGGGGGGCGCCACTTAGGATTCAACAGGGGCGACTCGCCCCCCCCCCCAACCTCATGCCTATAGCTAAATCCGCCACTGATACAGGCCTACGTTGTTACATCATAGAAGTCTTCAAATTTTTGTTTTAATTGAGACATGGCTGTAATGTATTGTTATATTTATTATTTATTTTTGAATTGTAATTAGGATTTGCAGTATAAGGTTTTTTATCATTATCTACGTGTCACAAAAAAGTTTTTAAAAATAAAACAGGATTAATTTCTCACTATAAATCGAAAGCTCACTTACTAAAAGAAAATAATCTTAATGACACAAATTCAAAAGTTTGTACTAAATGTAAAGGAAGATTTCTTCATTCTGGATATAATAAACATTTTGAAAATTGTATTGGGAAAAATAGAGAAATATTTACATGCCCTCATTGTAACTTTTCAACAAAACTAAATTTCTATTATCTAAGACATTTAACAGAATGTAAAAATAAAAAACAAAATTCTGATATTGAGGAATGTCTTTCAGAATGTCATTCAGAAGGAGAACCTGATCATGTTGAAAAAGAAAAATACAACTGGGATGATTTTAATCACATAGATGAATTTCAATTTAAAATTAATGGACCTGCAACCCCTGGAGAATATATAAAGAGAAATAAAAAAAATATAAAAAATTCTTTTACTGAAGCTTTAAAAAATTATAAACCAACAAGGTATAATGTTATAAAATATAAAATTACAATCAAAGCAAAATATTGGAGAGGACCGCAAGGACCAGAAGGCCAAGAAGGACCAGAAGACCAAGAAGGACCAGAAGACCAAGAAGGACCAGAAGACCAAGAAGGACCAGAAGACCAAGAAGGACCAGAAGACCAAGAAGGACCAGAAGACCAAGAAGGACCAGAAGACCAAGAAGGACCGCAAGGCCCAACAGCCTTAGATGTTGAAATCTCAATACCTTTTAAATATTTATTTTCAACTAGAGGATTTAATAAAAGCATCAAAGAAATAATTCAAGCAGTAGAAGCAAAACAAGAGGAAATAGAAAATGAATTAGGAGATTCAAACTTAGTATTTCATTCCTTCCAATCTTTAGTGATTGATTATTGGAGGGGATTACCACCTAATCCTAAATCTTATATTCAAACACCCTTTAAATCTAAAAATGTTATAAATGTACAGAATAAGGATAACAAATGTTTCATGTGGTCAATACTTGCACATTTACATCCTCAAGCTGAAAACCCTCAAAGAGTTTCAAAATACAAACAATATTAAAATGAATTAATATTCCCTCGAGGCTTCATGCACCCAATGAAACTAGAAGACATTGCAGAATTTGAAAAACTAAATAATCTTAAACTTAATATTTATGAACACGTTAAAGGAAGCAGAGATATTATTCCAATTTATATTTCTGATTATGAAATCAAGGGTAACGGAGTACAGGGTAACGGAGTACAGGGTAACGGAGTACAGGGTAACGATGCCACTAGGGAGATATATCTTTTAATCTTGGAAGACCAAAATAATCAACATTATGTTTTAATAAAAAACTTTCAAGCTTTTACATCACCAGAGAATCCAACTAGTGGAGGAGGAACATGTAAAAGATGTCTTCATTATTCAACAACTAAAAACTCTATGATTAAACATGCAAGATTTTGTGAAAAGGATTCACCAGCTTTAATTAGAATGCCTACAGATCCCAGGATGTATTTTAAAAACTTTTCAAATTTATTACAAACATTAGGAGTTGTCTATGGAGACTTTGAATCTATAAATCGTAAACAAGATATAATTATGCAATATTTAAAAATAATAGAAAAATATAAACTCATGGATGAATGGAAAGCCTCTAAACAGAAGATGAAACCAGAGAGGATGAAAGCCTTTCTAAGAAAAAGAAATAAACCTAATAGTGTTAAAAAAACTAAACAATTACCATCTGCTTATAAATTATTATTTAAAAGTAATTATCCTGAACTCATAGAATCTAGAGAATATGCATTTCAAGGAACTTCAGAAGATGTTTTAAATCATTTTACTAAAAGTATAAATGATCTAGAACATGAAATATTTAAAATATTAAAAACAAAGTATAAAGTAAATATTTCTAATCAACAATTAGAAGAATATAAAAATACTTCCAACTGTTTATTCTTCCTGAGGATGGAGAATCCAATCCTAAGGTTATAGATCACGATCATTTAAAAAAGGAAAATAATTATCGAGGAGCAGCCCATAGAGATTGTAATCTTAATTGTCATACTCCTAAATTTGTACCAGTTATATTTCATAATCTTTTTGGTTATGACATACATCTATTTATAAAGCATCTAGCAGCAAATGCTAAAAACTCTTTCAATGTTATAGGACTTACAAAGGAAAAATATAAATCAGTAGAATATGGAAAATTAAAATTTATAGACTCGTTAAACTTTCTCCAAATGTCTTTAGATGGCATAGCTAAAACAATGAAAGCAGAAGATTTTAACATCACTCGAGAATTCTTGGAAAGAAATAATATACCAGCAGAAGAATACTCGACTTGTTTAGCAAAAGGAATATATCCCTATGACTATGTTGATTCATTTTCAAAATATAATGAAACAAAATTACCAGAGAAAGAAGCCTTCTATTCACTACTTTCAAAATCTCATATTACAGATCAAGAATATGCTAGAGCAAATAAAATGTGGGACTTATTCAACTGCAAAACTTTAGGAAATTATACTGAGATGTATTTATCCTTGGATGTTTATATCCTAGCAGATTGTTTTGAGGAATTTACAAAATCTTTTGTTCTTAAACCCTACAATTATATAACAGCTCCTTCTTTAGCTTGGGATACTATGTTATATACCATTTGGACTTCAGATCTTCCAGAGTCTGATAAAATTATAGATCTTTTAACCGACCAAGATATGTTTAATCAAATTAAAACAAATATTAGAGGAGGAGTATCCTCAGTAATGGGGAATAGAGAAATAAAAGCTAGAAATGCAATAACTACTAGCCGAAGAATATCTAAACATCCTGATGATGCATACATAAAACTTAATAGTGAGGAACTAGAAGAAGTATTAGAAGGAATGAAAAATCCTTTATTTATACTTTATATAGATGCAACGGCTTTATATTCAGGAATTATGACTCAGTATTAACCAATATTTATTGGCTTTGCAATTTTAGAACTTTCAAAATTACAAATGTATGAAACATATTATAACATCTTACAACCTATATATGGTTCTAATATAGCAATGCATGCAATGGATACAGATTCAAATTTTTAACAATAAGAACTGAGAATTTAGAAAGTGACATCTCTGAAAATCCTATACTTTCAAATTTAATAAATTCATCTGGAGAATTATTTTCGTTTAAAGATGAAAAACCAAATACTCCAATAGAAAATGGAGTATTTATTCGTGCTAAACAATATTCATATGAAACATTTAGAAAGCCTGAATTTGAAACTCGAACATTTATATTTAAAACCCCAGAAAAAGAGGAAATTATTACACATAGATATCCTATATTCCAAGACGAGAAACCTGTAAAGGATAACAGATGTAAAGGAATTCAGAGATGTGTAGCAAAGAATCTTTCTCATCAAGATTATATAGATACATTGAATCCAAATCATAAAGATAAAATTGATGAAGTACATCAACTTAAAAGTGAAAAGCATGATATTTACTTGATAGAATCCCAAAAAGTATCATTATCAAATTATGATGACAAAAGATTCATACTAAGTGATTTAAAGACAACTCTTCCTATAGGAAATAATTTAATCCCTATAATAAAAAATCTTGATAGATTGAATAAAGTGTATGATTTAAATCTTACTGATCTTGATATTTATAGAGTTGAGATAATTTATCCCCCAAGGATTGAGAGACCTTTATATTCTCAAGTTTTTAATCCTATATCTTTAGAACTTAAATGTTTCAATATTGAAGATGAATATATAAAAGGTCTAAGTCCTGAAGAATTTAATTATAATAAAACTCAGTTACAAAGTATTATTCAAAGTCTATGAAGTATAAGTTGAAGTAGTAATTATTCGTCATGGCCTCTAGACCTAATACAATCTTCCATAAACTTTTCAGCATCTTCAACTCTTTCTTTTAAACCTGAAAAATATTCATCAGTTGAATAGGTTTTAAGACATAGTTCATAAGATTCCGCTTTAAACTTTAATCCACAATAAGCAATCATTAAATTCATAACAAATTCATCCTTTTCTTCTGAAGTTTTCTTCTCCGTAAAATAATACTCTAGTACATTTTTATACATATCAGTTGCTCTATCAAATATTGGATTGAGGTCACCTCTTGGATCCTCAGGAATTGAATCCTCAGGAATTGAATCCTCAGGAATTGAATTCCCATTATCCTTTGGATTCCCAGAATTAGGGCTCATTTCTTTATAAAATTATTTCATCGGAATTGGATATCCTAGACTTTGTATGCAATTACTGATTGAATTCTCATCTTTAACATACGAAGTCTATAACATACGAAGTCTAATGACATATAAACTCTATGTTGAATGCTTTTCAATCATGACTGAATCTGACCTTCATGTAACTTCGTGTAACTTCGTGTAACTTTGTCTTACTTTATCTCTTATAAAATGTCGGTGATCAATTTAAGATGCTCAAAGATGGAGGAACTTGTAGAAAAAGGTAAAGAATTACATCTTGTTATTCATGAAATAATCAAGGACTATGGCTTAAAACTTTCTAGACTTAGAAATATAATAATTATATTCATTATCACTATCGTTTTATCTTTGGTATTGGTCTACGTAATAATGCATCGAGTTCCATCATTATTATCTTATTCCTTGCCTCAGACTGACCTCCAGAATTCCTAGAATCATGTCTGTTTCTTTAATTCATCATTTTCAATATGAAGATCAACAGTTCTATTCATTAGTCTCTTCACTATTTCATCTTGTCCTACATGAAAGACTATAGTTTTTCGTGCATAATCAATTTGAGTTCCTATACTTTGATTATTAAACTCATTCAAAAGATTTACACATTCTTTTTGCATTTCAGGGTCTTCATCAACTAATTTTATAGCTGAGTTGTAATCCATTTTCTATGTCAGAATTTGACTTTCAGTAATTGAATCCTCAGAAATTGAATCCTCAGAATTTCATAATTCCTGAAGATCCTAAAATTTCATTTAATTGTTTTTTACTTCTTTCCTCATTATTGGTTTCCTCATCTTCAGAATGACTTCCAGACTCAGAATTGCTTTCCCTTAAATCCTTATTAATTAAATCCTTATTAATTAAATCCTTATTAATTAAATCCTTATTAATTAAATCCTTATTAATTAAATCCTTATTAATTAAATCCTTACTAGTAGCATTGGATTCCCTTGGCCCTGCGTATGCCTTCGGCCCTGACTCCTTACTAGTCATTAGACTTCGTGTTAAATCCTTAAAGATACTGCTCCCAGAAGCTAAAGTATCCATCTTCTTATTCTTGCAAATATGATTCTCTGAAGATTTCCTAGATTTAAAAACCTTTGAACATTTTGTACAATAATAAGAGTTCTCATCAACCTTGGAATTGGATTCCTTAGGATTACTCTTTCTAGATTTCTTGCCCTTTATCTTACTTGTACCCCTAACAGCATGTCTAAAAGGTGAAGGCATTCCTAAATCATTTCTTATTCTTCTCATTGTAGAATCTGAAGTACCTAAGATCTTACAAATTTTTCCTTGAGTAAAATTAGGATTCTCACTTAAAAGTTTAGTAAACTCTAAAGCTTTTTCTTTTAATAAAAACATGTTTAATTTTGAAGTATCAACTATGGCAACCTGATCTACTTTTTTCAAAAATGCATCCATTTTATACGAAGTAATTTGACAAAGTAATTTGAGGGAAGTAATTTGATAGTATTAAATACGAATACTTCGTAAGGAACTGCGTAAGGAACTGCGTAAGGAACTGCGTAAGGAACTGCGTAAGGAACTGCGTACTAGTACTCCTTCAACCATTTTTCTCTTTGAATCTTTTTTGTTATATGTTTCCTACTTCCTTTGCCTTCAGTCTTTAATCTTATAACCTCATTCTTTATATCTTGTATTATTTGATTTGATTTCATTATTTCTTCATCTGTTAATACTCCATCTTCTAAAGCCTTCAATTGAAATAAATATAATTTTGAAATTCCTAATTCTATACTTTGACATACTTCTCGATATAAACTTTTCTTTTTTGAAGTATAAGAAATTGAAACTATTTCAGTCAAGAATCCATCAGCAACAGAAATACTTCCAAGTACTACAGGAACTATTGTTAAAAGTGGTAGGGTCACAGGAAGAATGATTGTCAAGATTGCAGATGTAAATCCTAAAGATATACCAACTATTTTTAAAGTTGTATCTGCCTTATTCCATCTATTTTTTATTTTTTTATAATGCTTAAGTAAATCCTTTAAATGTAAACTTTCAGATTTAAATTCTTTTACTCTCATGACTTCAAGTTCTGAGGGAGCAGAAGGATTCAATGCTGGATAAATAGATTTTATTTCTCCTGGGTAACTCACTTTCTGATCTTCCATTTTATAGGATTTAAAATGATTACTAAAACTATTTTTTATTCCTTTGGGTTAATATTCGAATAGGATAAACCTCTTGTATTATTTGGATATCGTTATACAATTCTCTCAATGCTTTACCAACCTCATTAGAATCAACCTTGTTTTCATAAAATATTAAATCTATATATTCTACAAGTGTGCTTTTAAAAAGAATATTCTTACTTTTAGTTTTATATGTTCTACTATAAAGCCCATAAGTACGTTTGCATGGTAAATCATAACCAGTTATTATAACATCTCCCTTTCCAAGTTTAGTATTATGATCACATTTCATAAACCATTTCATTGTTTCATTATCATCACTAAATAAATAGAAAAAAGGATCGATGATCTTTACAACCATAAAAACACTCCATTCTTTACTGTTTGTTGTTATTGAAGTTGGCTCTATATGTTTATATCCCTCGGGGAGTAATTTTACACCTCTTTTTCCATAAAACTCTAAATATGAAATTCTTGTATTGAATTTATTAAACCTTGATTCTAAATTATTATTAAGTGTATCACTTAAAGCTTTAATTTTATCATTCATAATTTGTTTGTCTTTAAGTCTTTCTTCATTTAAACTGCTTTGTATAGAATGTATTTTAGTATTCATATCTTTAAGTCTTTCTTCATTGCTTTGTAATTTATTAAATACATACTTTTCAACGAAGCCTTTATTAACTGCATCAGCTTCATCAACTGGTAAAGATAAATCTTTAATCTTGTGAGCATTCATACTTAAGTCTCCCTTCATTGAATCACCTCTTTCATTAATATATTTATTTTCTGTTAAAGTTAATACGGAGTCTACTACGTCTTCTGTATTCATTCCCATTGTTCCTCCACCTTTATTACATGGAATATAAGAACTCATTTATTTAGGGATTAAAATACGAAGTCTATGATTACTTAATGTCTCCTCCCCTTTTTCGTATGCACTTCTTGGCCCCGACCCTTTCAGTCCTTCTCCCTTTTAGTACTTCTCCCTTTTAGTTCTCCCTTTTCTCTCCCTTCGTGGCCTTCTCCATTTTAGTTCTCCCTTTTCTCTCCCTTCGTGTCCTTCTCCCTTCGTGTCCTTCCCCCTTCGTGTCCTTCTCCCTTCGTGCCCTTCTCCCCCTTCTCCCCCTTCGTGCCCTTCTCCCCCTTCGTGCCCTTCTCCCCCTTCGTGCCCTTCCCCCTTCGTGTCCTTCTCCCTTCGTGTCCTCTCCTAGACCTGTTTCAAATGTAAATACATTGAAATCTCTTCTCCATTAAAATCAATCAATTCTCCCTCTTGATTAAGAATTTTAAAATTAATATCCATTATATATTTTCTGCATAAAGGTAAATAATTTTGAGGATTCATCCTTTCAACTATTTTATATCCCATAGGAACTGTGTTTGAGGGAAAGGAATACAAAATATTTGTTACCTTGCCATTATTATAAGAACCTGTTATGCAATCACAATGAATATTTATGGTGTTTGTATTTATTATTTTTATAATATTTCCTGATGTTATAATAGATTCAACTGCAGCTGTGTTATAATGGTTTCCTGTAAATCCTAAAATTGTTCTAAAGAAACTATTATTCTGAAAACTAATTCCTATATTCTTTAAAGTCATTATACATTTTGAAGTTTGTAAATCTATTTTAATTTCAATAGCAGCATTTGTTTTTTTAGAAAGTATATTATTTAAATCTTTTATCTCATAAGCCCCGGGTTCTATTGTTATTGCCTCTGCTGACTTCACTGTTAATCTTTGAATAGTAAATTTATTATTATCTTTAGTTATATTAAAAATAGTATTATAAGCACAAAACCATAATAGCCCCAATTCATAATTTAAATCTTGATCTAATTTAATTGAATCTTGAAAGTTTATAGTAAAGTCTGATTCTTTTGAATTTATAGATAAAGTTCTTGAATATTTATCCGACATTATGTTTACCATTTTTTTTAAATTATCCTCCATTTCTTTTAGGATTAAATTACTTAGGAGTAAATACGGAGTCTAATGATTACTTAGGATTAAATTACTTAGGATTAAATCCTTATAGTAGAGATTTTAAATCATTATAAATTTCTTGGATTATAGATTCAAAATCTTGCGCATGGTTTAATCTATACAAAACATATAAACTTAAAATACCACATATTTTAGTATTCCAAGGTTGAACTTGTAAAGAGTTAAAGGTGTAAGATGGAGACAGATAGTCTTCAACTTCTTTAGTAGGTTTAATTCCAAAAGGATCAAAGTATATAGATTCCTTCCTTGCAGTATCCTTCCTTGCAGTATCCTTCCTTGCAGTATCCTTCCTTGCAGTATCCTTCCTTGCAGTATCCTTCCTTGCAGTATCCTTATGTATACAAACCCAATGAGATCCTTTTTCATTTGAATTTTGATAATTGATTATTATATTCTTCGTGGAACTTTTAATTTTATATAATTCATCATTCATTAATATTTTAATTTTTAAATTTAACTCTCTAGCATAATCTTTTAAATCAAAATTTGTTTTTGCATTTATTCCAAATGTTTTTAAAAAATCTAAAATAGAGGGAGTCATTTTAAATCCATATACTTGATAAATTTATCTTTTGAAATCATTCCTTGTTTTAATAATTTTTTAGAAATCTTTAAAATGTCAGAATCTAAATTATTATGACCTGCTTTCCTTGCTGATAAAAGTTTTCTTAATTCAATAAAAAGATTTATAGGATTGAGACCTTCTCCTTGTGTTGGATTCTTAGGAGTTGGATTCTTAGGAGTAGCATTGGATTCCCTTAAAGTCTTAGGAGTTGGAATCTTAGAAGTTAAAGTCTTAGGAGTAGCATTGGATTCCCTTGGCCCTGACCCTCCTAAAGTCTTAGGAGTTGGAATCTTAGAAGTTAAAGTCTTAGGAGTAGCATTGGATTCCCCTAAAGTCTTATTAGCTAAATATCTATCAGTTAATTCTTTATCACTCAACTCTATTAATTTCTTATTCTCATAAAATTTATTGTTTATAAAATTCCTTAGATCTTTAATGTGTGGAGCAATATGACTTCCTTGTGCTACATCTATTAATTTCATATAATCTTCACATTCTTTAAGTGTTGCATCTTCTGGAATACGCCCACAAAGTAATTCTGAAAAATTAAATGTAAATCTAAAAGTTATAATTTGATGGTTATAAACATTTTGGGATCTAAGATATGATTCCCCAGTATTGGATTCCATATATAATATAAAGTTATGTTTATGAATTGTTAATATTTGAAATCCATTATTTGGATTAATAACAAATTCTGGGATGGTTGTAAGACTTAATACACTTCGATTAATTATAGGATCAAATACATATGGTCGTATGTTTTTATGTGAAACTCCGTATGGATCTTCAGAGTAATTATTATTATTATTATTATTATCATTATCAAGTCCAAAATCTTTGGGGTTTAGTTTTTCTATAGCTTTAATCATTGGTTCTTGTTCTTTAGTTAATACTTCATTTAATACTAAGGATTCAGTATTTTGATTTATAGTTTTTTTATTATATTTATCTTGTTCTCCTTCTAATTTTTTTAAAAGTACTAATCTTTCTTCGAATACCATTTTAAGAAGTAATATATGAAGGTATTAAATATGATAATAAAAAATGATAATAAAATATGACTAGGACTTGGGCCAAGGGTCAGGGCCAGGGCTTCAAGTATAAGCCCTTGCCATCTTTAGTTTTACAAAGACATCCATTCTTTAAAGATTTACATATTTTTTTAAAACTCTCTTTATCTTTTGATGATAAAGATTCAGATGTTAAAATTTGATTTTTTAAAAAATCATTTAAACCTCTACCTTTATAAGGATCAAGATAAAGCGCAGCGCCTTCGGAACGCCCTTCGGTCTTTAGGGGTTCGGTCCTTTGGCCTTCGGTCTTTAGGGCTACAGCATTAGCATTGGATTCCTTTGGCCCTGACCCTCTTAAATTCTTAATCTCAGCTTCTAGTTTTTCTTTTTCTAATCCTTTATTTCTAGCATCTAATTCTTTATTTCTTGCTTCTCTTGAATTGCTTACAGTTTTTGCTACTCCGGCAGAGATTGCTGTAGCACCAGTTAGACCAGCTATTATTGCAGGTATTAAAGCAGCTAAAGGAAGAAAGCCTCCCTCGTAGCCCTCTCCTTGCTTCATCTTCTCTTTAACCTTTTCTTTTACTTGTTTTCCAATAAAGTATTTCTTACCATTGATTACAACTGATTTATTTTTATTTGAATTTATTAATTCTCTTAGGCTTTCTTCTGAAGGTGATTTCTCCGAAGGTTCCCACGTCATCATTTTTAAAGAAATAAAAATGGCTTCTTGGAATCCAATTTTAAATAGACATAAACCAATTTTTAATAATAAATTATTTCCTAATAATTTTAGATTATTAATTATTGGTTCCTCAGGTTGTGGAAAGAATGTACTTCTTTTAAAAATGTTACTTGAAGAGGGCTTTTTAGATTATAATAATTTAATCTTTTACTCTACAACCATAAATCAACCGGAATTACAACTTTTGAAATATGGTTTTGAAAATAAATTAAGTAAGAAAGCATTGATTGATATTTTTAAAAATCAAGATACTTATCCTGAAGAAGTTTTTACTCCTTCAGATATTATTGATTGGTATATGGAGAATAATGAGGAATCAAATAAGTTCAATTCTGAGGAATCCAATGATAAGATCAAAGGGGAATCAATTAATGTTTTATTCTCTAATAAGCCTGAGGATATTTTGCATTGTGATTTACTTCCTAAAGATAAAAAGAATCTAGTTATATTTGATGATGTTGTCAACATGAGAAATCAAGAGATTCAAAAAAGTTACTTTACAAGAGGTCGACATAATAATTGCAATGTAATTTATATATCCCAAACTTATTATGCTTTGGATAAAAACTCTATAAGAAATAATTCCAATTGTTTTATATTTTTTAAATTAGATCGTCGTGACAAGAACATGATTTATAATGATTTATTTTCTGGAGTAATACCTGATAAGAATATGTTTGATATGAGTGTTGATAATCATTGGAAGGAAAAATATAATTATATTTATTTAGATCGAGAGGCTGGAGAAATTAGAAATAGTATTTTTTAATACGAAGTCTAAGGATTACGAAGTCTAAGGATTACGAAGTCTAAGGATTACGAAGTCTAAGGATTCAACGACATGAGGATTGAGGCAAGTAACTCATTATCCCATATTTGTTTTCTAGTAGAAGAGAAGTGTTCCCAAAATTTATTTTTTATATTTTCTACTACTTCTTTAATAATTCTTTTTTCTTGTTTGCTGATTGCTTTTAGTATAACACCATTAGTTGAATCCTCATTAGTTGAATCCTCATTAGTTGAATCCTCATTAGTTGAATCCTCATTAGTTGAATCCTCATTAGTTGAATCCTCATTAGTTGAATCCTCATTAGTTGAATCCTCAGGGATTAAGTCCCCTCTCACTGATAAATAATTTGGAACTCTTTGTGTTGTTTCAAATATTTCTTCAAGAGCCTGGGGAATTTCTTTTTTATTTGTTATTGCTTTTGCAAATACATCTCTTGAATCAAGATCTATAGCGATTAAAATTATTTTATCTCCAGTATTGGATTTACTAGTAGTTGATTTACTAGTAGTTGATTTACTAGTAGTTGATTTACAAGGCATATAAAGAAGATCCATAATCCAATGGGAATCCAACTTATGGGAATCCAACTTATGGCTCTCAGTAATAGTATTGGATTCCCTTGAATCTTCAAGACCTGCTCCCTCATAACCCTTTCCGATAAAGATCTTAGCCTTCATTGCTAATTTAACTAAAGCCCTTTGAATCTTTTCTCCTCTTGATGGATTATGGATATTATTTAAATCATGTATTAAATTTACATCTGCAAGATGTCTATCTCTAATGTCTTCAGAATTATAAGCAATATCATGAGAAAGGGCTGCTTGATCAACTCTATTTATTGGTTCTTCTCCAGCTTTAGGATTATTATTTTCATCAAGACGAATATCCAATCGGGTTCCAGGTCCTGTATAGTTGTGATGGAAGAGATGTCTTTCACCCGGATATTTTTCAGTTGTAAAGGGCTTGAAGATAGTGGACATTACTTTTGAAGATTGAAGATCGCCCCCTGAGCCCTTTCCACCACTCATTATTGAACTACTCAGTGCTTGTCCCTTTATTGAACTACTCATTAGTTGACTTCCCTGAATCATATGTTTTTTAGTTTTAAGATGTCTTGCTTTATGTTGTTTTCTAACTTGAGAGTTACAACTTTCACAATAGAAAGACATTTTATTTAGAGATTTTTAGGGATAAGAATTACTAGGGATAAGAATTACTAGGAATAAGAATTACTAGGAATATAACCCTCAAGAATCTCCTCGTACATTTTCAATAATTGAAATCTTTCCACCATACAACTTCATTTCTATTTTCTTTTCTTCTAATATTAATGTATATACTTTAGCTTTAAAACCTGAATCCTTTGTTATATGAAGTGTTACATCAACATTATTTATGGCTAGTCGATCATCTTGGTCTGATGTATTTATACAAAATATAGAATATAAATTTTTGAAATCTTCTAAACTTAATTGCGGTTCAGCTTTAAATTCTTTACAAGTTTCAATATAATTCAAGTACGGGAATATGTTTTCATTATTTTCAATATTAAATTCCATTCGATTTATTGGATAATAAGAATTATTTAATTGAATTTGAATTGATTTTAATTTATCACCAGCAATCTTTTGAATAAATAGATTATTATTTTTTTCGAATGCAGGATCAGCATCTTTAAATCCTATCAAAACATATCTTGGTCTGTATGCAAGATTTGCAACCTTTATAGAATAAGTTACTCCTTCTGTCATACTGAATTCACTACAGATTCGATTTAAATAATTTACATTTATAGACTTGTTGGAATTTAATCTTTCAAGAAGTCTGATTTCAGAATGAGGATTTAAAGTCCATTCAGGTATATGAAGTTCAAGTGTTGATAATTTTAATTTTGCTTTTGCATCTCCATAGAATATTAATGTATCAACCTCTATGCGATTACAAATGAGTTCTATAAAAACATTATGAAGTACACGGTTATAGTTTTGAAGGAATCCGAACAAGTGTTTTAATTCAAAATAACCTTCAAATTTATTAGACTTGTAAAGTTCAAGTCTTTTTCGATATCCAATATTTTTAGCCTTTACTTCATCTATTTTTTTAGAATCAATTGTTCCATTATCTGTATCAGGAATCCAACCTGTTAATTCACCGTATTCATTTTTATAATCTTCACTTGTTAAAATAAAATTTAACATTGTAGAATATATTCCTGGATGTAAAACAGTTTCAATTTCTGATGATCCAAGTTTTATTCTCATATTAGAGAATAAATTTGGAAAGAAATTATTTTCTAGAGTTGTTTTTTTATTTGCTTCAATTTCTAATTCAACTTTATAATATAATTTGGCATTACAAATATCTATTACATTTGATGTTTGAAGACTTTGAAAAACTATATCACCCCTACGATTTAAGTTTGCTATAGATCCTGAAGTTGGAGAGATTTTTAAAACATCAATCTTTTTGATTTCATGAGTAAATTCTTTATTATAATCAAGATTTAATTTATTTCTTTCTTGAATTTTGAGATTTATATTATTCATTTTTATAGTATAGATTTTAAAGTATATATATATTTTAAAGTATATATTTTAAAGTATATATTTTAAAGTATTCTAACTCCGATTCCGACAGCTTGCCAAACTGGCGAAAGCAAGTCTGTAAGTCATCGGTCTGTAAGTCGCCAAGTCTATAAGTCGCCAGACTCGAACCGATGACTTACAATCTTGCGACTTACAATCTTGCGACTTACAATCTTGCGACTTACAGACCGATGACCTACAAGTAGTGTGTTTCCATCCCTAACGACCACAAGCCGACAAACGTTTTTCATATTTTTATCGGTATTTTTCCCCGTTTTATAGTATTTTTGTTGTTTTATTTTAAGTTTTTAATTTTGAATCGGAATGTCTTCAAAATGTGGAAAATAAAAAATATGTGTTTTTAAGGGTTTTTAGTGTTATTTTTTACGTTTTGGGGGCAAAATAGGTATAAAATATGAAAACAGTGGGAGGCTTGTGGTCGTTAGGGATGGAAACACACTACTATAATTATATGTGTTCTTTTTTAATTTAACACAGAAGTACCTAAATCTGAAACCGCTAATTCTGTAAAGACACAATAATCAAATTTAGAAAAAACTGTCAATCCATTAACCCAGTGTTTCCTGACCGTCTTTATACCAACCCCCACCGTAGTATTTTTAAAAGTTATGCCCCACCGAGCCTTTTGAAGTGGCTATTAGACTTCGATAATCAGTATTGTAAGGATGCAAAAATAATGGTCGATGAAATTGCTGCATGCACGTTGTATATTTAGTCGTGAATGAGCATATTATATTAAAAATATATATGTGAATAGTTGATCAAACCTGACGTGTCCCACTTCTGAAACGTGGTGCCTGACCTCTTAGGAATACGCCAACCGTGGGAAACACTGCATTAACCCATCAAAATATTAGAATGCTTAAGTAGATTTTGGTTTGAGCCTAACCAAATATTTCATAGAAGAAAAAATATATCAAAAAAGTTTTCAGAATTCTCAAATTGCAGTTGTGGGCAATCCCACTCAAATCGGAATATCTTCACGCACAGCTATCCTCAATCAAATTTTCCAAAGGTAAGGGAAGAGTTTCTTCGGGTCTTCGGTAAAATATATCTCAAATATCGAAATATGAATAAATAAATAAATTTTAATCATTGTTTGACACAGTCTAAGTAAACTTTTTGATATAATGCTTTCAAAGTACCGTATATACTCGCGTATAAGTCGAGAAATTTACGTCAAATTTTCTAGTCAAAATAGCCACTTATCTCTTTTTCAGCCACAAGCAGCATTCTGTTAAATTAGATTAGCAAGGACTGCGATGAGCTTAGAAATGTTACATTCAATATCAATTATTTCTTTTTTATTGAGTATGGTTTGCAAAATATCTTTAACAAATTTGAAAATAATATCTAATTCACATTCATAATAAGTTTAATTTAATCACTCATCCATAAGGTAAATTTCGGGAGGGACAAATCATAAACTAAATCTAAAAGCTTAAATCACCAATTTCAAGGTCACGGGAATTATATTTTACCTCAGGCTCAAGAGGGAAACCATTCTTAAGAATCACAAGTTTAGAATTACGAGGAAATGGGCATTTCGAGGACGGAATTTATTTTAAGGGTGGAGATGTGTTGGGGTTGGTAAATTTTAAATGATGTAATTAAAAATGAAATATTGAAAAATTCAAATGATCAACAAGTTATTGAATTGAAATTTGAAAAACGGGTTACATGCAAATGAGATGTAGGGAAAGATAATAATAAGAACGGGTTCATCAGAATATGTTCAGCGAGGGTCGAAATACAAGAAAACGTACAAAGACAGAAAATCGTCAATTAATTGATTAATTAATTAAGGAAAATTCGAGTAAGCAAACAGAATGAAAAGTAAACAAAGTGGATTCTGTAAAACCATTATCATGAAAACATGAGTAATGGAAAAACGGGGAAAGGTAACCACAGAAGGACGCACGATGAAACAATTAATTTAAAACTGACTAATATGTTAGATGATGTTAGTTTAGGCCCATCACCACATTCACCCTCAACAAATACTACAGGACGGGGCCCAGAAACATAGGGTTAATATATGTGCCGAAGAAAGGCACTAGATTGGATCATTAGGCAACAATCCAAGCAATATTCATCCAGCAACAATACAGACAATATCCATCATGTATATATCTAACAATTAACTCTTATCCATTGTGTATCAATTTTATCAACATTGACTATTTTATTGTGTGACTATTTTCTATGCTATTATGGGTGTATAGTTTAATTATTTTTATTTCATAGAATTCTGTATATATTACTGAGTAGTTTGTTAACATGTACTTAATATATCTTTCCTTGTACATATTTAAAATTTTTAGAAAAGGCAAATTAATAATTACAGAAAAAAGATTAGTATTATAGAATAATTATGTACGATAAGAAATATAAATTTTGTGATAAATAATATTAATATAAATAAATTATTATTATTATTAGAAGAAAATAACATCTCCTATAAGTTAAGAAAAACACCTATTAGAGTATTAACCGTTTGCGGACGGTAGGCCAGCAGTGCTGGCCTTAAATTGCTTATACGGTTGCGAACGGTAGGCCAAAGATTTTGGCCAAGAATTTGGTTCCAGATGTTTAACAATGTATAATGACCAGCTGTGCTGGCCAAACTTTAAAACAATCATAACACGATATCAAGCATTCGTATACTAAAATATTTTGTGCTAAAATCTAATATATTAATAAATTAATTTCGTCCGCAAACGGTTAAATTACTAATAAATAATGAGGAAAAAACATCTGTAAAATATATTAAATATAAAATGTTATTATTCCATGAGTATATGCCGGAAATAAAATAATTTGTTTAACTAACTTTTAAAATAGTATAAATACCCTAACAATATTCAGCACAATTGCCCAAAAATATTGCGTTTTACAAATATCCAAAGGTAAATCTGGCGAATAACTTAAAAAAAGAGCAGACAGAAACGCTCTACATCTTTTAAAGAAATTGCAGTAAATAAAACATGGCAAGCCCAATATAACAATTGAACAAAAACATATAAGTTCAGGCATTGAATTATCTAAAGAATTGAATTTGTCAACCAAACAAGTATCTGAAGAATCTGGATATTTTTAATTGGTAAATTTTATTATTAAATAAACCTATTGTAATCAGACTTATCTTCATTTATTTATATAAGTACCAGTAAAGTGGAGCATCTCAAATATTAAGACCTCAACAGATAGAAGAACCTAGGGGAACGCAATGATCAGCTCCTCAATAGGGTTCAATAGTTAAACAAGTGAGACGAAGAATTTGGTCCTTCTGTAGACTGACGTGGTGGAATTTAGGTGTACAATGCAGCTGTCAATCTACACCATAATTCCGACGGGTTGAGTCTTCGTGTGGAAGTCACACATGGTTCGAAACCTGACAATGTCTAGAATCCGGGTAGAACAGAAATGGACACATCTGTTCACCTGAGACCCAAACAGTGAAGATGGAGTTATATGAAAGTAGAAAACC
Source organism: Schmidtea polychroa (assembly GCA_959609185.1). Classification (NCBI taxonomy): domain Eukaryota; kingdom Metazoa; phylum Platyhelminthes; order Tricladida; family Dugesiidae; genus Schmidtea; species Schmidtea polychroa. Next base: position 89,961 of record CAUHTR010000182.1, read on the forward strand.
TGGATGACCTTCAGATCGGTCAAGAAGAGGATACTCAGAGAATAACCCCTTCTTGAACTTTATTAGTTTCCATAGATAAAGTAAGCTTATCAAGTCACCTTACTAATCCTAGTAAGTTTAAATCGTTTCCAATGAGACTGTTAACATATTTCAATTTTTATCCGAAATTTTGTCGTGGTTTCCCTCCTTACTAATCCATTATATATTTGAAATTAAAATATTTATATTTCTAGAATAATGCGATTTATTTTGTTAATTATTTATTTATTTGAGCATTATTATTTCCAGTTTTAGTGAAATATATTTGTTATGCGTTAATGTGCTTTGCAATTTATAAGGAAATCTTTTCAATTATTCCCATTATAATATTTTGTATATTTGTTTATATAATTATGTTGGATTTTGTAATTATTCAAATGTTTAATTTTTTATGTTTCACTTTGTATTTATTGATATAATTTCTATTTGATTCATTATTTAATTAATTAATTAATTCATTTTATGTAACAATTACATGTGATGTTATGAAATGTGTTTTGTTTTATCGTTTCCAATTTATAATTTGGCCTTGATTGATTGGCTACTATTTAAATTGATTTCATTTGGATTTTAGGATGTTAAATTAAAATTAAATTATAATTAAATTTATTGATTTTGAACTTGTTAATTAAATTATAATTAAATTTATTGATTTTGCAATTAATTGATAGATAAAACAGAAAGGAAATATCAAGATGGGGTGAAATATTGATTGTGATTTGCATTGGATAATTTGCATTGCAGGGATTTTCAATGTTTCACGGAGCACTTGATGAGGGGAAATGTGGAGGGCGTCAGGGATAATTTGAGGGGAGAATTTGTGGATATGATTGTTGATGATGCTCATGTGAGATTGATTGGCAATGTGAATTATTGGGTTAATGTTTCTGATTTCAGGGCTGGTTGCCCATTCACATTGCTTGCCGTGATGGATTTGTTGATATTGCCAGGTTATTGCTTGACAGCAACTGCGATATGAAATCTAAGGACAATTTGGTAAATAATCATTGCAAATAAATAATTAATTGATAAATTGCAGGGATGGAGAGCAATTCATTATGCTAGCTGCTATGGGCATTCAGAAATATTGAAATTATTGCTGCAGCGGAAATGCCGAATCGATTGCCTAACAAAAGTAAACATTTACATTTTATATAATGAAATATCAATTAAATCTGGTGAGCTGTGACGCGCTGGGAGAGATTCATCAATCAATTATTTGCATTTATTGGCATTTCACTGAGATTCGCACTTTTTGTGTACATTTTCAAATTCATTCTCATTTTCTGTGGACGAAGCTTCTTCACTGTCTCTAGCATATGATATATTCACTGTCGTAATGTTCATCACTTTCCTTGTCAGAATACTCTTCGGGTATCTCATTTGTATTTGCCATTTTCCCAGCAGCTTGAATGGCAATTTATTCCTTGAACTGGAGGATTTTATGCAGTCCTCTTAGCAAATGATTCAAATGAATGAAGCAATATTGAAATGTCGGCTTCATTTATTTGGAGATCTCCGCTGACAGAATTCATTAATAAATGCAAAGCTGCAATTCCATTGGCTAGCAATTCGGATCAGATTTGCCATTTCACAGCAATTGCTTTAGCATGATATCTCACGGGTATTTACACTTTGCACGCGGTTTTGCTGTGGCGGTTTTAGTGCCATTTATTGCCACAGGGCTTTAATGATCTGTTTGTGAATGGGGATGTTTAAATGATTCGCTGATTCGGATATTTTGATTGGATTATTTATTAAGTATGGAGAGAGTCCGCTGGATTTAGCAAAGCAATATAAACATGCTGATATCGTGGAATTATTGACTGTGGAGAAAGTGTGAATTATTTCATTGCGAATCAATTTGAATAAATATTTCAGTTATTTCCTGCCATTGAACGGGATGATCCAATCGCATTTGATGATTTGCTCAAATCTTCTGATTTCATAATGCAGAATATTTATGTAAATTTGTGATATTCTGATTGGTTAATAATTGATATTTAGCCTGGATTGGCTGTGCTGGAGAGAGCAATCGAGTCCAATGCTGATAAGATTATTAAATTAATCCTTGACAAACCGATTGATGATAAAGTTTGATTGATTTATTGATTGATATAATTAATATTCTCATCAATAGGAAATCAATAATGCAATTGAATTGCTGACAGCACAAATGGACAAAAATGCAAATTTAATGAAAGAAGTGAGCTGATTATTTGAATAAATCAATAAATAAATAATTTCAGTGCATCCTTTATCGCTGCATCACTCACGGGCACATGAGCGGGTTCAAGAGATTCAATTCTGCTCACATTATCAATGGACAGCGCAGAATCGTAAGGTCAAATAATTATTTGGATTTGTATTGATATTGATTAGGGCGAGCTGTCATTTCTGGAATTGGCTGTCAATCAAGGTCATCATCTGTTTGTCGAATCGATCATGAAGAAAACGGTTTACGACAAATCGGTGAGGAAATATTTGATTGGTTTATTTATGAATTTTAAATAAATATTTTATGATGCGTCAGATCGATTTGTTAAATTTTGCATTGGAGTGAACGCGATCGATTTTATGTTGAAATATTTCATTTAATAAACTTAGTGGAAATGACATAATTATTGATTTATTTGAATTATATTTTATAAATTATTATTGACTTATTATTTATTGATTTATTATTATTTATTGTTATTATTTATTATTATTATTTATTATTATTATTTTTATTATTATTTCAGGATTTTTCTCTTTTTTAAATAATGATGCCAAAAATATATAAATTATTGTAAAGCATCTCGAGTAGATCCACAAACAAGTTTCATTGATTTAAAAAATTTATATTTTATATTTTGTTTTGATTTATCTGATCAAGATGAAAAATTTACTATTAATGGTATTAATGTTACAATTGATATTGAAAAGAATAAAGCTTTTACAGTAAAATGTTTTTGTTTAATTTTGACGGAGCGAGAAGTAGAAATTCAATTGAAAAATGGAAAAATGATTAATATTTTGTAGATAAAATGGAGTAAAAAATGGTAAATATGTTGGGAATACCTAAATGACAAATTTATAAATAAAATTGCTTGGGGGAAGATCGTCATGACAAACGGGATGATCTATGGGAACTCAGAATAGAAAACGGAAGCCTAAAGAAATGAGAAAGAGGAATGAAACAACTTCTAATAAAAACAGTACTAATTAACTAGTACAATGAGGAAAAGGAATTTCGAAATCAGGAAAATAGAAAAAACAACAATATTTTATTTCGACAGCTTGTCAGAGATAACGGGAACAAAACAAAAACAGGCCGGAGCCGCAAAAGGGAAAATTAGAAAATATCTTGACAGCTGTCAAAAATAACTCGGTCACGGTGAAAATTGGGAAATCATGTTGGAGAAAAAAGGGAAATTGAAGATAAACTGACGAGGTATAAAAAGAGGAAGCACAGCAGAAGCAGAAGAAAATTTTAGGAGGAACAATTGAGATAATAACTTGGATGAACCAGTTAGAGGTAATTTGTGAGATAATTTTAGAGATATAATTATCATATATAATTACCATATTATTGATGCATTTATTTTATTTTTGTAACATTACTACCTGACCACATCGTTAAAAACGAGTTGTTGTGTGTGGTGGATGGTGCGAGCTTGCAACGATGTGGTCAAGTGGTAATGTTAAAAAAATAAAAATTGTAGCTGTCTTAACGTTTCCCTTGTCACTTTTTCTAACAAAGCTCAATAATTGTTTGAGATCTAATAGATTTGTTCCAACTTTGATAAGCCATTGTCGAGCTGTGGAATCGGGAATAATAACTCCACCAGTTGCTAAGCCTTTCTGTAGTTGCCGGTTACTTTCTCTGGAGTTCAATTTACTTTCTCTTATTATAAAGCTGTTAAGTTCATTGCCTATTTCGAACTGACACAGTTTATTGTTCTGACTCCAATTACATAATACGCGTGTAGGTATATCAGTAAATAAATAACAAAATGGTTTAAATATTTTATTTTAATTAACTATTTTATAAAATTATTTTACTTGTATAACAAAAATTATTTGCTTTCTAAAGAACAGAAAACGGTTATGCAAACCGCCCTAAAGATTATTTCTAAGAATCAAGGCTGGCCTTAAATGCGTCAACAGCCCGATATAGGTGAAACGTAAAAAATGAGGGTAATTCCCAAAGTTAACCGCGATAGTCTTAATCCCAGAAAATGGATGACTTTCTCCTACTATATATGTTCGTTCTTGAAATGTGTTCCCTGGGCACTGCAGTATAAAAAACTAATAACGGTGCTTTATAAATAATTAAATTTTACGTACCAAAGTTGAACGAACTGAAGAAAATCCTCTAAAAATTTCAAATGGAAAAGCTTGATTTGATTTATTTATGCTATTAACCGATAATGGTTTTGTTAGCTCTGTTTTCTGTCTTGATTTATCGCCTGGCTTGAGTAATTTCAATTCTGTGTATACCGTGTGCCAATTGTCTTGGTTTTCTCAAGTTATTTCAATCGATCTACTATAATGTTTTTGCTCCCACAAATTAAATGCTGGCCGCTATTTATATTGTAACACTAAGCTACATTCTATAAATAATAATTGTTTAATTACTAAATATACTTACTAATTACTATTTTTAATTATTGTCTAAATACACCAATCCCCAGATTTACGCACTAGATACGTTACAAAAAACTTACCCGCAAATCGAAACCGCGTAAATCGAGACTTCAAATTCATACAAAAACGATAGATAGGTTCCAGAAAATAAAAATCTGTGTAAATCGAGACTTCGAGTTCATATAAAGTAAGGGGATAGGCAGGCCCGGCGTGAGGCGGGTACGATGCGTGATTTTCACGCAGGCGCCACGGCGGTAAAATACAAAAGGCCGCAAAATTGTACAGAAATTTGTTATTTCCATAACTATTTTTCAAAATAGTTTGCTTATATATTAAGATTTTTATGTTTTTATAATAAATATGAATTAAATTAAAAGTAATAAAGTTATATTGTTTTGTTATGTATGCATTTATCGTTTTTTTTACTCTTATTATGGAATGCGAAGGCGGTAATATGCAATTTTCACACATCATCTGAAATTCTAGTGCCGGTGCTGGGGATAGGTTCCAGAAACTCGCTTAAAACGAGACATAAAAAGTACGATTTAATTTAGAAATAGATTTATAAAATCAACTTTTAAATTTTATTATTCATTTAAATTATATCACAGCTAATTCCGAAATTTACTAACTTTTATAATCTAAAAAAAGTCAACAAATTTGTAGTATAGTAACACACAAACTTACCTGTGTGTAGAAATTTATTGTTCTGAAATTTAATAACTTTATTATAGGAATTGTGAAGGTGAGAGAAAAATAATTGAACATACCGACAAAAAACACATAAGGAAAAATGCGTGAAAAAATAAATTAAAAAGAAACCGTGCAAGCATTTCAACATTCAAGCAAAAATTATGAAAGATCAAATTTAATTATTTTATATAAATAATTTTCTCACTCAATAAAGATTTTGCAGCAAATGCTTACCTTATCATTTACACCTGTTTTATGTTATTATTATTATTAACTAATTTGAGATGGAATTGATTAAATCAGCATTGATTTCATCATTCAGTTATGGATCAAGGCCATTGACAAAGCAAAGGAAAAAGGATTCAGAGAAATACAAGAAGAAATACAAGAACGAATGATTCTGATGGAATCACGACAAAAGGTTCATCAGAAAAATGCAAAATCAATAATTAATTTCATTCATTTTCAAGGTCAATTTCACCATATTGCACACAGCAATATCGGATAATGATGCCGATATGACCAAATTTATCCTAGACAATCAGAACATTGTTGATATCAATACAAATAATGAAGTATGTGTTCATTGAAATGATCAAATTAATATAACTGTAGACAATGGGGACTGCATTTGCCTTGGCCCATTCGCTGCATCATAGGAAATGCATCAAAGTATTGAAGCAATTCCAGATCGATACCAATACACAAAACAAAGTAAATCAATAAAGTAATCAATATTTATATTGATATATTGGCATTATTTAGTATTCGCAAACTCCATTGCATGAGGCAATTGCGAGTGGATTGGAGGAGAATTGTGAGTATTTGATAGATCGATCAATTGATATTGATAAAGCTGGATTCGTGAGATTTATTGATTATTGATTGAATAATTATGTGAGATATAGATGGGATTGACTGGTCTGCACTGTGCAGTGATTAGAGGAATGATCAATGTTTGTGCACAACTGGTGAACCGGGGTGCCGATGTTGTGAGATCTGTTGAGGTGAGGGAATGTCACAATTTATTTGATTTGAATTTTATATTTCTATTATTTACAGATTATTAATCGATATTCCGGAAATGAAAATGGTAAATTATTTATTATTTAATTGATTAATTAATTAATGGATTTAATTTAAATTAACATGCAATCGATCTGCTTTTATTATTTTGATATTAATATTTGTATTGATGTGAAACTTTATCAAACTAAAAATTTTAAGTAATTTGTAAAATCAATTGATTTTTTATTATAATTATCTGATATTGATCATTTTTGCATTTCTATTCAATTCTGTTATCTTTTATCAATTAAAATTATTGAACACAACATTTTATACAATGACACATTAAAACAAAGAATTGAAAGTTAATATTTAATTTACCAAATTTAGTTATGATGGCAATTAAAATGCAACATTTATCAGCAACTAAATTAGATTATTGTAATAAGATAAATATTTCGTGCTAAAATATGATTTCTAATCCTTGCAAGAATATGAGGCATACTACTCAAATATGATGCTTACTGCTCATATAAAAGAAAATAGTAGAGAAATCCTCAAAAAAATTTAATAATTGTGGTACTATTTATAGTATCCCAGTATCCCAACACCAACATAATCAGCATTTTCTTATTAGGAAATAATAAACAGTGAGATGATTTGAGGAGCCAGACAATCAAAAATAATCAATCACAAATGCAGGCATTACATAATATAGTAGTCAGGTAAATCAAATATCATATTATAGTAGATTGATTGGTCAACACTAGATCACGTCAACGCTGGATTACATCTCCGGTCGGGGGAAAAAATTTTTTTTCAAGGTTTAATTTTGGACAAAGACATTACTCATCAAGGTCATTTAAACAAAGACCACGAGTCATCCGATGAGTCATTCAAGGTCATATTATTACTTTTTCAAAATATTATTATTTTTTAAAAATTATTATTAATTGATCCAGCGGTGACCTACTTTTGATCATACAGGAAATTATTGTTCCCATCATCCGATTTTATTATCATTTTGAAGCTTGGTGCAAGACCTTTCGAATGAGCTATTGAAGGTATCATCATCATTATTATTGGTGGTTATTATTATTTGACTATATTATTATTTTTAAAAATATTATTTTTTCATGTGACTGTCTTTGTTAGTCATGCCTTTGTTAACTTGCACTGTGCATGCTCCAGGCATATGAGGTCTTTATGTCAAATTAATAATATTTATCTAAATAATAATAAAGTTAATAAAAAATAATAATATTTTTCAAAATAATAATAAAGTTAATAATAATAATATTAATAATAATAATAATAATAATAATAAAAATTATAATAATAATGCCATTAATAATGATGATGATACCTTCAATACCTCATTCGAAAGGTCTTGCACTAAGCTTCAAAATGAGCTATTGTTTAACAAAATCAGATGATGGGAACAATAATTTCCTGAATGACCAAAAGTAGGTAACCGCTGGATCAATTAATAATATTTTTGAAAAATAATAATAAAATAATAATATTTTGAACAAATAAGAATATGACCTTGAATAAGTCATCATATAACTCATTGGATGACTCATGGTCTTTGTTTATATGACCTTAATGAGTCATATGTCTTTGTTTAAAATTTGAGCTTGAAAAAAAATTTTTTTTAATTTTTTTACACCGGTCGGGGGGGGGGGGGTATGTGATTCAGCGGTGACCAATCCATCTACTTATTATAATTACTTCACAAACCAGAATAATGATATTTGATAAATGAATAAGTTATCATTCATTTTATTAATTTATTTCCAGTCATTCCATTTGCAAAATCAATAATTTCATTGACAGTCAATGAGAATGCGCTGACTTTGTCATTAAAATTTCATGGGATTCTTTTCCCATGTTTTGTTGACAAACTGGATTCAAACAGCTCAAATGCGCATGACGGAGACAACAATTCATTGCTGCATCTGGCGGTGAAATGCCTCCAACCTAGTATATGCTGTTCTCTTCTCAATGCTGGAGCACAAGTTGATACTATTAACGATTTGGGAAACACTCCTTTGCTTCAGATGCTTACCGAGCCACCAATTGATATCAATAATGATGTAAGAAAATATTTTGATTGGTTTGTAAATATCAATTGTAGAATTTGAATAAATTAATCGATATCTCAAATATATTGATTGGAAACGGCGCAGATATCAATGTCAAATCAACCAATGGGATCACTGTATTCCATTTGGCATCGAATATTGGAAGTGAAAAGTAGAATTTATTAAAATTTATCAATAAATCATTGATAATAAATCAATTTATCAGATTAATGCTTGCTCTCGTGTCCAATAATCCTAAATTGATCAATATTTCCCCAATCGATTTTCAAACGCCTTTCACCAATCATTGGTTTGAATATGGAGAAATATTGATCAATCTTCTCTCCGACAATTTCCTCTCCGCAAATATTACAAATGTCACCTTTCAATCATGCGTGAAAGCTGAAACCAAACTATTGAAATTATTATTTGATAAATCAAGTTCCGCATTGCAACAATCAATCATAGAAAATCTCCTCCATGATTCTGTGAATAATGATAACAATGAAATGTTTGACCACCTTATAAGAACAGAAATATTGGAACCTAGATCATTGGAAGTGGGAGAAACCTTATTAACATTTATCATCAAGGAAAAGAAATGGAAATACGCGTGGAAACTATTGGAATCCATTAACAAATCGAAATTTGTCAACCTGAAAAACACGAGAAACCAATCAGCTCTTCAAATGGCAATTGAGATAGAGGAGAAAGATTTGATGGAAGCTTTGATTTATGAATCAAATGAATTCAATTGTGAGGATGCTGATGGACAAACGGTATTGACACAATTATTTGGGAAAATATCGATTTCCGATAATGTATTGATTGATTATTGATTATTGATATTTATTGATTTATAGGCATATTCCAAAAGAAGACTGATCTCAACTATTAAAGCAATAATCCCTCTAGGTGGTGACATCTATAAGGTTACCTCTCGTGGTCAGCGGATTATTGATTCTTGCACAGATATCAATGTTAGGGAGGAAATCGGGGATTTCTTTGGTAAACATTTCACAAAACCTGATGTGCAAAAGAGTGATAGAGATGAGGAGAAAGGAGTAAATTAATATATGGATTTGTATTATGAGATATTGCAATTTAGATGTGCAATATTTGCATGGACAATAATGTAAATACTGCATTACAATGTGGCCATTTGTTCTGTTTTGATTGTGTTGATCGATTGCACGCTTGTGCTATTTGCAACGCTGAAATAACCAATCGGATACAAATATTTTTTAATTGATTTTATGCAGCTCCATTTGATGGATTTGATTGGCTTAGCACTTGAACTGTGGAAATGGAAATTGATTTATTAATATTTAATATTGATTTATATTTTATTTTTGATCTCTTACTAGTTTTATTGGATTTTGGGTTGACTTTTGATTTTTGGTTTGATTTTTGATCTTCGGTTGGCTATCCATGCCGAATAATGATATTTTGTGTAGGAATATTCAGCAATTTGGGTCTTGTGCCATTGGTTAAATTATTGGATAATGATTCAGTAGGTAAATGATTTTAACCAAATAAGCAATTGTATAAATTTTATTGATAATTTGTGCTGGATAAATTATTGATTATATAAATTATTGATAATTTCATATTCACTGATCCTGATTCATATTCACTGATCCTGATTCATATTCACTGACTCTGAATATTTTATTATATGTTTTATACAAAGATATATTTATGTTTATTGCTAGCACAATCTTGGTTGCCCCATTTTATTGGAGCTTGATTTGATGTATTTATTTATTATATTTAGATTGCAATTATTTGCGCCCCAAAATGAATGCGGTTGGACATAAAGTGATTGATATCTTGTATCAAAGATGCTTTCAGTGTATGCTTGGTGTAGAATATGTCCATCAAATTGACAATATGCCTTTCTCATATAATAGCATTTCTCGGAGAATTAAGAACATATCTGACGACATGTGGATGAAAGCACCGATGTTCCCAGTTTCTTATTGCAAGATATTTAAATGGAAATCTGTTCGAAGAAAATCTTGCGCAAAAATAAATAAATTGGACAAATTCCTGTGATGTTTGCAAGGATAGTGGACAATCTTTGTCAGGTTTTTATACAGGCGAGTGGCGGATTTAGATTTTAGTGCGTGGGGGCGAGGAAAATTTTCAGGGGGCGCCACAAATTATGAAGATGGTACTACTTATTTTCGCGAGTATTGAGTGAATACTAATATTATTAAAAAGCATTATATTCAGTAAATTTATTCTAGTAAATTTATTGATGTAACAAACATACAAGTTTTTTTATTATTTAAATTGCTTCCTGCGTGATTTCATTGAAGCAAAACGATTTATAGTCGATTCAAAGTCAATGTTCTCAGCCAGTTCGCGTTCTTTTGAAATTAATGCTAATCCAGACAGACGTTCCTTTGTCATTGTTGATCGCAAATAATTTTTGATGATTTTCAGTCTACTGAAACTTCTTTCAGCAGTAGCAGATGTAACAGGAAGAGTCAAGTATATTTTATAGAGAATTGCCAAATTGGGAAGTCCTGGCGCCATCTGTTTTTCAACCAAGAAAGGCAGCACCTCTTTAAGTTGTAGTTCACAAGATAGTAATGGGCGTATTGATGCATACACGTATTTGAAAGTATCATATTCTAGGATTGCTTCTTCAATATTAATATCGTTTTTGTAAATGTCGCATAAATTTTGAAAAGATTCTTTATTTTCTTCTGATATTTGTGATGGATCAAGACAGGAGAATAAAGCAACAGTGTTATGAAAATAATTAAAACGTTGATCTAGTTGTGTTAAAAGTGTATAGTAGGTAGTTATGTGCACTCTAGATCCATGTGCACTCTAGATCCAGATGGGGGGGGGGNAAATTTTTAAAGACCCCCCCCCATAATTTTTTTTTAAAAATTTTTAAAATACCCCCCCCCCCTATTATTATTATTTTTTTTTTAATTTTTTAAAAGACCCCCCCCATAATTTTTTTTTTAATTTAAATTTTTGTTTTAATTATTGATTACGTAATAATTTTAATTTTAATAATCGATTACGTAATAATTTAAAATTTTTTAAACGTCGATTACGTCATTGATTTTAATTTTTTATAAGAAATTTTATGTCATTATACTTGAAATTTAATTCTCTGTTAAATGAGACTATGATGTAATCAAAATTCTGAAATTTCATTTTTAGTACACGATTTTTAAATTTACACATCTTTTTAAACAAATTGAGATATTTTCACTCAAACAATATATAGATAGAATTTTAATCTCTATAAAATGACATCAATATTTACTTCAAATTCATAATCATAACACCTTAAACAATGTATTTTTCAGCCAACTTTTACATACACACATATTTTCAACTTTTAAAAAATACAAATTAATCATCTATACTTAACTCATAGTAAATAATTATATTAAAAGACATATTAAAAGATGTATTAAAAACTAAACATTTATTAAAATCCCATAGAAATTCGAGCACTATCTAATTTCCAAATCGGTGATATGACATCTTTCTCATCCATTTTATATCCCTGTATTGAAATATTTACAAACCAGCTATCCCCATCTTTATATTCAATTTTATATAACAAAGACATATTACATAACAAAGACAAACCTGACTCATCATACTTTTAAATATATTACGTTGCGGTATTTTAAAATTTAAATATATTTTAAAAACTTATTTTGACGCTAAAGTTGACAAAATAAAATTATTGCACATACTTTGTATTATCATATATAGTCTATCAGACAAGATATTCTGTTCCTCTAAGGGTAATGGTCACAAAGGTACTGCTAAAACTTTAACATATTAATACACACAATGTATAAAAAATCTTATTAGTGTCCACGCATGCAACAAGTTATTATTATTATTATTATTATTATTATTATTATTATTATTATTATTATTATTATTATTATTATTATTATTATTATTATTATTATTATTATTTTCAAAGTATTATAATTATATATAGTCCGAGTCTATCCGACAAGATATTCTGTACCCCTATGGGTAATGGTCACAAAAGTAAAGGTCACAAAGGTAAAGGTCACAAATGTACTGCTAAAAATATTCAAGACAAAACTTTAACAAAGAAATTCTAAATATTATACTTTAAATATACACTAAAATTTATTAACACATTGGGTAATGGTTGCAAAGGTAAAGGTTACTAATGTACTGCTCGCAAAGGTACTACTCACATTCAACATTTCGTAAATTATTTTCAAATACATTTTCAAAGTATTATTATTATTTATTATTAAAATTAAAATTATTATTAAATTCTGACCAACTTAAATCAATGAAGGGGTAGGACAAAAATATATTACGTTGCGGTATTTTAAAATTTAAATATATTTAAAAATACTTATTTTGACACTAAAGTTGACTTATTTAACAAAGATATAATTATTGCACATGCTTTGCATAAATATTATTATTATTTTTTGAATTTTCAATATTTTCTTTCAAAGTATTAACACTCGCGGGAGTTATTATTATTATTATTATTATTATTGAAAAAAAAACTAAAATATTATTTACACACATATACAACCCATTAACAATTATTATTATTATCAATATTAGTGAAAACCTAAAATAATTTTTACACACTAAGTTATGGGGTAGAGAATTATTATATGTTTGCAGTATTCTGTGTTTGCCTCTACAGGAAGTTGTCAATAAGGAGCGATAATTTACAATTTTATACTTACATTCTATATACACATACCTTGTTTAACATGGGTGTATATACTCCTAGTCTATCCGACAAGATATTCTGTCCCCCTATGGGTATTGCTAGCAAGGGTACTACTCACATTCAACATGTCGCAAGGGTATATTAATTAGGGTTAGTAAATAAAACTTATTACACATACTATTTTTAATAATTATTTAAACGATAAAAATCAAGACAAGAGAGGACAAGGTAAAGTTTATGCATTTAGTATTGCCAGGCCTAATGAGCAGTGACCAAATATCTGTGCCTGGAAGACACGGTGGATATTTGTTCGCGTCCACAAGGGTCGTCTGTGCCTCCCCCAAGTGGGGTCAGAAGAACCTGGGCATTATAGCTTTCCGTACGGAACATTACGCCTAGCATGGGTAGTCAACTACCAGCACATTCGAAACGTATAATTTCAAAATACATGCGTCATTGGCACTATAACCAAATTAATTAATGTTTTCACTAACACAAATATATATTTACAGAGGCCTCCCACTAGTTGAATTACAACCGCCCACCACGACGAACAGCTTGTAAATATATATTAATTAAGGGATAAAGAGGGCCCACCCAACCCTATTATATTTAATTTACAAAATAATGTTTTTAAAGGGCTTCTCCGTCAGTTTTCTCACTCTTCTGAATTTTCTCTGGAATTTGTCGGTAATCTAGCATTATTATTATTATTTAAATTATTATTATTATAAATATTATAATTATTATTTATTATTTTTAAGATTTTATTCTGAGAGCAAATTCTAATAATATCAACAAATTTGTATTTATTTTAATTACTATTATCAATTACTTAGTTGGCGAAGTCCTAAACAAAGAACTCTATTGAACCATCTAATAAAACAGAATATGATCATCCTTTAAATTAATTAATAAAATATTTTTATTATGATAAAGAAATAAACCTAGTTCTTTGCGAATTTCATTTATATATCCACAGGTAATGTCAGTAAGTTGGATTCATCTATAAATTTATATCACATTTATTATTTAAAGTTGAACTACCCACTGAGAATGACTGAGATAAAGTTTCGCAAACAATAAACTGTAGTTCTCTGGATAGAAACGAAAGAATTTTCAAAAAATACACTAAAATTTTATCATAAATAGTATTGAATAAATAATTTTGAAATTCTGTTCTAAAATAGAGTTATAAAATTATTATATATACAAATTAACTTTACTTTGAATTTAAAAAACTAACTATAAAATTTGCTTTTATATTTAAACAAAGTTTTAAACAAGTTATAATCAAATTATTTTTCGTAAAAAATGATTATATAAAGATTAAATATTATTACTTGAAAATAATTTTACTTTTTATTGGAAATTTATTTTTCTTACATAAATTATTACCAAAAATTTAATATCTTTATAAAAAATATTTAAGCATAAGTAAATAACATTAATTAATTTTAATTTTAATTTATATCAATTCATTAAATTTATATAATTATTATTTATAAAATTACTTTGAATTTAAAAAACTAACTATAAAATTAATTTTTATATTTAAACAAAGTTTTAAACAAGTTATAATTAAATTATTTTTCGTAAAAATGATTATATAAAGATTAAATATTATTACTTGAAAATACTTTTATTTGTTATTGGAAATTTAGTTTTCTTACATAAATTATTACCAAAAATTTAATATCTTTATAAAAATATTTAAGCATAAGTAAATAACATTAATTAAATTAATCTAACAACCAAGTACTTACAACTAGACACTAACAACTAGTTACCGTTTACATAGTACAAGATATCAACAACCTACAACTAGATACCAACAACCTGTTACCAACTATGTATTACAAATGGTTACGAAGTACTAACAACTATCTACTAACAACCAGATACTAACAACCAAGTACTTACAACTAGACACTAACAACTAGTTACCTTTTACATAGTACAAGATATCAACAACACATGGATCTAGAGTGCACATAACTACCTACTGTGTATCCCAGACAGTGAAGAACGTTTCACATTTGAAGCGTGTAGTTGGATCATCAACCCTTTCATTTCTGTTAAGTTCACCTGCCATGCGTTTCTTTTTTGCAACTCAATTTTCTTTAAATTCTGTTTCAACATCTAGTAAGGAACCATTTTTGATAATAAATGATTTTACAGCAACATTTAGACTTTCAAAAGCTTTATCACTTCTCATATCAGCAAACTTATTTCTGGCAACATAAATCAATTGTTTTGCAAACGCAATATCAATGTCCTTTCTTTGCAAATAATTTGATAACACAAAGATATTATCTAACAGCTTTTGTAGAAATAGCATCAGAAAAACCAAAAAAATATTTTGTTATCAAAATAGATAGTCCCATAGCTTCTGCTCTGACACTTCCTTTGTGTTCTCTTGATTCCCCAAAATTTATATCCTATAAATCGTTCAACAACTTGTCCTGATTTTAACACTAATCTTAAAGAAACTGACATCTGATCAATTCTAGATATATCAATAGTAGTAGGATGTGAGCCCGCCAGATCATGAGCCCGCCAGATCACATATACCCCCTCCCCCCCCCCCCGGGAAATTTTTTTTTTAAAAAATAAAAGGTCAAGGTCATTTATTTACTTTTTTAATTTAATTTTTTGTTTTAATTAATTGGCCGGGCGAGCTCCTACTTTTTTTCATCCCAAAAATTAATGTTCCCGCCAACAGATTTTATTGAACGATACCTCATCTTAGAGCTCAGTCCAAGATCTTTCGAATGAGCCATGGAAGGTATCATCATCATTAATATTGACAAAGTTATTAACGTTTTCCCGAGACCATTTTCAAAGTTAAATTATTATTATTTTCCAAAATATTATTAAGTGGCCGGGCGGGCTCCTACTTTTTTCCATCCCAAAAGTTATCGTTCCCATTATCCCAATTTATTAATCGATAGCTTATTTTGAAGCTTAGTGTAAGATCTATCTAATGATATATAAATATTATTAATATCATTAACATCGGCAAAGTTATTAACGTTTTCCCGAGACCATTTTTCAAGGCCATTTATTTTTCAAAATATTATTTTCAAGGTCATTTATTTTTCAAGGTCATTTATTTTTTCAAGGTCATTTAATTTTCAAGGTTATTTATTTTTTCAAGGTCATTTAATTTTTCAAGGTCATATTTTAAAATTTAAATGTACAGAGTTCCCGCAAACAAATATTATTCCACGATAGCTCATTTTAAAGCCCGATCCAAGACCTTTCGATTGATCCATAGAAGGTATCATCATCATTAATATTGACAAAGTTATTAACATTTTACCAAAAATCATTTTCAAGGTCATATAATTATTAGGTGGTCCAGCGGGCACATGGTTTTCGTTTGCCCAAAGGTTTTCGTTCCCATTATCCGAATTTATTAATCGATAGCTTATTTTAAAGCCCTGTGCAAGATCTATCTATTGATATATAAATATTATTATTATAATTTATTATAAATTATTAACATTTTACCAAAAATCATTTTCAAGGTCATTTATTTTTTTTTCAAGGTCATTTATTTTTTCAAGGTCATTTTTTTTTCAAGGTCATTCATTTTTTCAAGGTCATTTATTTTTTCAAGGTCATTTTTTCAAGGTCATTCATTTTTTCAAGGTCATTTATCTTTCAAGGTCATTTATATTTTCAAGGTCATTTCTTTTTCAAGGTCAAGGTCAAATTTTAATAAAAGGTTAAGGCCAAATTTTTAATAAAAGGTCACGGTCAAGGTCAAATTTTAATAAAAGACATATGACTCATCAAGGTCATTTAATTTTCAAGGTCATTTAATTTTTCAAGGTCAAGGTCATTTTTTTTAATTTAATTTTTTGTTTTAATTAAGTAGTCATTTTATTTTCAAGGTCAATTAATTTTTAAGGTCAAGGTCAAATTTTAATAAAAGACATATGACTCATCAAGGTCATTTAATTTTCAAGGTCATTTAATTTTTCAAGGTCAAGGTCATTTTTTTTTTAATTTAATTTTTTGTTTTAATTAAGTAATCATTTTATTTTCAAGGTCATTTAATTTTTAAGGTCAAGGTCAAATTTTAATAAAAGACATATGACTCATCAAGGTCATTTAATTTTCAAGGTCATTTAATTTTTCAAGGGCATTTATTAAAATAATTATTATTATTTTCTAAGTTTTTAGTTTCTAAGTTTTATTATTATTATTATTATTATTATTATTAATATTATTGCAAATATTGGTCAAAAAGATAAATTATTTTTACACACACACACAACCCATCAACCATTAATATTATTATCAATATTAAAAACCTAAAATATTTTCTACACACATATACAACCCATTAAACTTTTATTATTATTATTAATATTATAATTATTATTATTATTATTATTATTATTATTATTATTATTATTATTATTATTATTATTATTATTATTATTAATATTATTGCAAATATTGGTCAAAAATATAAATTATTTTTACACACACACACACACAACCCATCAACCATTAATATTATTATCAATATTAAAAACCTAAAATATTTTCTACACACATACACAACCCATTATTATTATTGCAAATATTGGTCAAAAAGATAAATTATTTCTACACACACACACACAACCCATTAACCATTATTATTATTATCAATATTAGTGAAAACCTAAAATATTTTCTACACACATACACAACCCATTAACCATTATTATTATTATTATCAATATTAAAAACCTAAAATATTTTTACACGCACATACAACTCATTAAACTTTATTATTATTATTATTATTATTATTATTAATATTATTATTATTATTATTATTATTATTATTATTATTTTTATTATTATTATTATTATTATTATTATTATAATTATAACTATTATTATTATTATTATTATTATTATTACTATTATTATTATTATTATTATAATTAGTGAAAAACTTAAAATAATTTTTACACACTAAGTTATGGGGTAGAGAATTATTATATGTTTGCAATATTCTGTGTTTGCCTTTACAGGAAATTGTCAATAAGGAGCGATAATTTTATACATACATTCTATATACACATACCTTGTTTAACATGGATGTATATACTCCTAGTCTATCCGATAAAATATTCTATCCCCCTATGGGTATTTCTCATATGGGTAATGGTCACAAGGGTACTACTCACATTCAACATATCGCAAGGGTATATTAATTAATGTTAGTAAATAAAACCTATCACACATACTTTAATATTTAAACGATAAAAATCAAGACAAGAGAGGACAAGGCAAAGTTTATGCATTTAGTATTGCCAGGCCTAATGAGCAGTGACCAAATATCTGTGCCTGAAAGACACGGTGGATATTTGTTCGCGTCCACAAGGGTCGTCTGTGCCTCCCCCAAGTGGGGTCAGAAGAACCTGAGCATTATAGCTTTCCGTACCGAACATTACGCCTAGCATGGGTAGTCAACTACCAGCACATTCGAAACGTATAATTTCAAAATACATGCGTCATTGGCACTATAACCAAATTAATTAATGTTTTCACTAACACAAATATATATTTACAGAGGCCTCCCACTAGTTAGATTACAACCGCCCACCACGACGATCAGCTTGTAAATATATATTAATTAAGGGATAAAGAGGACCCACCCAACCCTATTATATTTAATTTACAAATTTTTCTCGCTCTTCTGCTGGTAATCTATCTCAAAATTATCATCTCCATCGGGCCATTTGGAATACATCTTGCAAATTGGACGTATTTCTTAGTTTCTGATGCGGTGTCAACTATCATTGCTAAAATTTAAAAGCCATTAACTTACAGATGTTATTTATCATTTTATCGTCAGAAATTAAATTCTACCTGACTATTAGGCAACTGTTATTTGTGGTATACTTTTTCAATGACATTTCCCACCATAAAACACAGATACCTAAATATAATATATTTATTTTAAAGAATTAATTCATGTCTTACATTATTAATAATATTCTTCAGGTAGTACTTTACAATATCTAATTGTTAAAACATCGGTTTTCCCATTTTTTTTGACATTCGTTGAAAGAAAGTTTACATAATTTAAGTAAACATTCATGTTGAAGGACACCCACAATCAGCTAATTCATTTAAAAAATCCAGAACATAGCAATGTTTCACCATTTTCTCTGGTTCATTTTCTTCTATAATTCATGTTTTAATAAGAAATTTCTAAATCCAGAACATAAGTCATTTAGTGTTTCACCATTTTGTCTGGTTCATCTTCTTCATAATTATATAATTCATTTTCTTCATTACTAAGTAAAATAATTAAAATAATGTAGTAAATTCTTTATTTACTTACTTTATGGATACGAAAGAAATAAAGTTATATGAAAAGTTTATTTAAATAATTTAAATTTAGTTATTTAAAAATATTTAAACAATTTAGTTATTTAAGCATATTTAAACATTATTATATAGTATAATTTTATATAATATTATAATATTATAATTTTATGTATTCTAAATTTATTAATAAATACAGTATAATTTTATATAATATTATGTATTGTAAATTTAATATATCCTTAATTTAATTTTTTAAATTCAAAAATTTATAATGAAGATTCTTTGAATTAAAAAATATTCTGTTAGTATTTCCAGGCAGAAAACAACGAATTCAATAATTAAAATCTTAATTTTCATATTGTTAGGATTGTGGCCAGAAGTTAATCGCCATCTAATCGTTTGTTCTCAATTTCGCTCATTTTTGTTCAAAACATTCAGGAGAGTTGTAATCTGGAAAGTTTCTTTTAGCTCAACTTTCTTTAAACACTCACGGCATTCTTGAAAGATGTGATACTGGAAATAAATTAACAATGGGTGGTCATCCATACATGTTGTTAGTCTGAGCTGTCGATTTATTTTAGAAATAGGTATATTAAAAACATTTAAGGTATCATTCAGTAAAATAATATAGTAATTTTGAGTTAATTTATAAATAACAGTATTTTGATATATCAATAAAGACCATATACTCATAGTTTATCCGACAAAATATTCTGTCCCCCTATGGGTATTGCTAGCAAGGGTACTGGTCACATTCAACATGTCGCAAAGGTATATTAATCATTTAGAAATTCTTAGGTAATTTAGTGAAATGATCAGAAATTCGTGAATATTTTAAATGTAACTTTACACTTATGTCGAGCGACTAATTTATCGGTTATCTTTGTAGTCATTTAGAGCAAAAGGTAATTTATTCATCTAATGTTCGTTACAATAGTTAATAATATGAGAAAACATGGTCATTATTCATTGATAATTTTAAATTCTTTATCATTTGGAGTAAATTTGTTTGAGGCAAAAATAATTAAAGGAATCATAATAGAAATATGGTTATCATTTATCCAATTAAGGGGCTTATTAGTTAGAAATATATATTAAAAAGTAACAATTATTTTCTAATTTAATTAGATGATCATTAGACGTAATATATCTTTGCGAAAAATTTAAGATGTTTGAGTAACCAAAACATGGATATTTTGTACGATAAATTTATGAATATTGGTTAATTTAGTCATTAAAATAATAATATAATAAGGTAATTTAGGAAAATATCATTTATCCATCCGATAACAATATTCCTTCAATAGATATTCAACCGATTTAATTTCTAATTAAAATCATAAATTTCCTTCAAAGATCACTTTTCTTTAGTTGTTTTCCAATTCTTTTAAGTTAATATTTCTCAAGCTTTGTCAACGATATCCCCAAAATGAATAAAATAACTTCTTAAATAAAAATAATTTAAAGCAATAACCATTGATATCAATTAATTCTAAATATTTCAAATTTCTCATTGTTAAAAACAAGTAAATTGATCATTAACCATTAATAAAACCGTGGATAATTAATAAAAACTGGTTCTGAAACATAAATTACTGTGCAACCTCTAAAACGATATAATTTCACAGGAACTATTCACAGCTGACTATTTCCCTTGAAAATTTGATATTTTACCAATAAGAATATATAAATATTCAAAACATTAACCGATCCCTCACCAAATATTTCTAGCATTTTAAAAACCCTCTTAAAAATCATATATTACCAACTTAACCGAACCCTCACTAAATCCAACCGATTATATCTCTTAATTTCACCCACTTGAGCCCTTTAATATATCTTAAAATCCATAGAAAATTCTTCAAAATATGAATTTTATTTAATTGTTACAAACATTCTTCCATTGAAATAATTTAGTAGCTAAATTCAAAGACCTCAGTAAAAGATCAAAATTCGCTAAAATGAATATTTCCTACAAATATTTCACCACATTCACTATCAAATATCTAATTAGAGATGAAATATATTGATTGATCATAGATTCGGCTAATTATAGCCATTATAAAATGATATATCTTTCAAACTAAATCACAAATTTCAGTATATTTTACATTAATTTTCAAGTAGATTTCAAATATATCATCATCATGATAAAATTAGTTGGTTTCAACTTTAGATTTTCAATATTTTAAAGTTCATCAATGTGTAAATATTCTTAGAAAAATATATGAAAAAATTATTTAGTCAAATTCAATATCATTACAAAGTCATTATCATCAAAATTTATCCTATCACTTGATTATTAACCTCATTAAAAATTAATGTTTATTTAAAATTTAAAAACAAGTCAATAAAATATAGCAAATTATCAAGAAATTAATTAAATTTATCTTAGAATTAACACTAAGCCTTAAATATTCTTTCAATTAACATGAAATTCACAAAAAATGTTGGTAAAATCCCGCTAACTCTAAAAAATTACCAATGAATTTAACGCCAAATAATAACCAAAAATTTGCCTAAATAAAATCATTAAAACACACCAGTACCTTTACGACCAGTACCCTTACGACCAATACCCTTACAAGCAGTACCCATAGAGGGAGAAAATATGTTGTCGGATAAACTCAGAGTATATATAATAAAACGAATTAACAATCAAATTGAATCAGTCAAATTAACACAAATTTTAATAAAAAATCTTATTCTAAAATGGTAAGCAGCGTAAAATCGAAAGATAACACAGAGATAAAATTAACAATATTATTCTCAGGTGGTAAGAATATTTTATTTTTGAGTCTGTTATCCCTTTATTATCATTGTTTACTTGGTGTTTTCATATATTTAAGTAAAGTTAATGGCACACTTTGTTTCGTTCTTAACTTTGAGAGATCTTTTTGATTGAAAAGACTAATGTATCTTAAATTATCTTTTAGAATATTTGTTTTTGAAATATTTATTGTAAAATAGTAAATATAATAATAAATTGCTAATATTAAAGGAGTTAATCAAAATTTAAAATATGAATTTATCATAATTACTCAGTCAAATACCATTCACAGTTTCTTATGTAATAAAATAATCATTTGGGGATTAAATACTTTAATCAATAAAAGTTTATCATATTATTAAAATATTTTAATTCGTTAGTAACTCATAATAGAAATAATTTTATTTATATATCCTCATCACTTATAGCAGCCGACTCTCGATTTCCCACTAATTATTATCACTTATATCCTCCCGACAAATATTTTTGCTTACCATTTTAGAATAAGATTTTTTATCAAAATTTGTGTTAATTTGACTGATTCAATTTGATTGTTAATTCGTTTTATTATATATACTCTGAGTTTATCCGACAAGATATTTTCTCCCTCTATGGGTACTGTTCACAATTGGTACTGATCGTAAGGGTACTGGTCGTAAAGGTACTGGTATGTTTTAATGATTTTATTTAGGCAAATTTTTGGTTATTATTTGGCGTTAAATTCATTGGTAATTTTTTAGAGTTAGCGGGATTTTACTAACATTATTACTAACCTTTTTGTGAATAATTGAAAGAATATTTTGAAATTTAACGTTTTAGTGTTAATTCTAAGACAAATTTAATTAATTTCTTGATAATTTGCTATATTTTATTGACTTGTTTTTAAATTTACTTTTAAATAAAAATTATTTTTAATGACAGTTAGGTAAATAATTTCAGTTTTTACAATAATCAAGTGATTATTATTTAATTTTTGTAAAAATTATTGTAAAATATACTGAAATTTGTGATTTTGAAAGATATATCACGTTATAATTGCTATATAATTAGCTGAATCGATGAAGAATTATGATCAATCGATATATTTCATTTCTAGTTAGGTATTTGATGGTAAATGTGGTGAAATATTTGTAGAAAATATTGATTTTAGTAAATTTTGATTTTTTAATGGGCTCTTACTACATGAATTTAAATACTAAATTATTTCAATGGAAGGATGTCTGTAACAATTAAATAAAATTCATATTTTGAAGAGTTTTCTATGGATTTTAAGAGAATTGATATATTAAAGGTCTGATATATTAAAGTCGGTTGGTTAAGATGGTAATAGATGATTTTTAAGGTGTTTAAAATGATAGAAATATTTGGTGAGGGATCGGTTAAGGTGGAAATGTTTGAAATCTCTATTTAAATCGACAATGTTCTTATTGGTAAAATTTTAAAGGGAAATAGTCAGTATTTAGCTATGAATTAATAATAGTTCCTGTGAAATTATATCGTTTTAGAGGTTTATTAGGTTGTGATGAATGTTATTGCACAGTAATTTAGATTTATGTTTTAGAACCAGTTTTTTATTAATTATCCACTGTTTTATTAAGTCGTTTAGGGTTAATGATCAATTTACTTGGTTTTCACAATGAAATATTTGAAATCTTTAGAATTAATTGGGATTGATATCAAAGGTTATTGCTTTAAATTATTTACTTAAGAAGTTATTTTATTCATTGCGGGGACATCAGTTACAAAACTTGAGAAATATTGACTTAAAAGAATTGGAAATCGACAACAGCTAAAGAAAAGTGATCTTTATTGAAGGAATTTTATGATTTTAATTAGAAATTAAATCGGTTGAATATCAGTTAATCTATTGAAGGAATATTATTATCGGATGGATAAATGATATTTTGCTAAATTACCTTTGCTAAATATTATTTTAAATCACTAAAAATGAGAAAATTAAGCACTATTCATAAATTTATCGCACAAAATATCCATGTTTTGGTTACTCAAACATCTTAAATTTCTCGCAAAGATATATTACGTCTAATGATCATCTAATTAAATTAGAAAATGATTGTTACTTTATAATATATATTTCTAAATAATGAGCCCCTTAATTGGTTAAATGAAAACCATATTTCTATTATGATTCCTTTAATTATTTTGCCTCAAACAAATTTACTCCAAATGATAAAGAATTTAAAATTAACAATGAATAATGACCATGTTTTTCTCATATTATTAACTATTGTAACGAACATTAGATGAATAAATTAATTTTTGCTTTAAATGACTACAAAGTTAACCAATAAATTAGTCGCTCGAAATGAGAATTTGGTAAGTTACATTTAAAATATTCACGATCATCTCACTAAATTACCTAAGAATTTCTAAATGATTAATATTGCGACACATTGAATGTGAGCAGTACCTTTGTGAGCAATACCCATAGGGGGACAGAATATTTTGTCGGATAAACTCGGAGTATATGGTTTTTATTGATACATCAAAATACTGTTATTTATAAATTAACTAAAAAATACTCAAAAATACTATATTATTTTACTAAATGATACCTTAAATGTTTTTAATATACCTATTTCTAAAATAAATCGACAGCTCAGACTAACAACATGTATGGATGACCACCCATTGTTAATTTATTTCCAGTGTCACATCTTTCAAGAATACCGTGAGTGTTTTAACAAAGCTGAACTAAAAGAAACTTTCCAGATAACAACTCACCTGAATGTTTCGAACAAAAATGAGCGAAATTGAGAACAAACGATTAGATGGCGATTAACTTCTGGCCACAACCCTAACAATATGAAAATTAAGATTTTAATTATTGAATTCGTTGTTTACTGCCTGGAAATACTAACAGAATATTTTTTAATTCAAAGAATCTTCATTATAAATTTTTGAATTTAAAAAATTAAATGAAGGATATATAAGTGTACATAAAATTATAATATTATATAAAATTATACTATATAATAATGTTTAAATATGCTTAAATAACTAAATTGTTTAAATATTTTAAATAACTAAATTTAAATTATTTAAATTTAAATTATTTAAATATACTTTTCATATAACTTTATTTCTTTAGTATCCATAAAGTAAGTAAATAAAGAATTTACTACAATATTTTAATTATTTTACTTAGTAATGAAGAAAATGAATTATATGATTATGAAGAAGATGAACCAGACAAAATGGTGAAACACTAAATGACTTATGTTCTGGATTTAGAAATTTCTTATTAAAACATGAATTATAGAAGAAAATGAACCAGACAAAATGGTGAAACACTAAAGGAGTTATAGTTCCGGATTTTTTAAATGAATTAGCTGATTGTGGGTATC
This sequence comes from Schmidtea polychroa, assembly GCA_959609185.1. Taxonomy (NCBI): domain Eukaryota; kingdom Metazoa; phylum Platyhelminthes; order Tricladida; family Dugesiidae; genus Schmidtea; species Schmidtea polychroa. Next base: position 115,632 of record CAUHTR010000182.1, read on the forward strand.
CTTCAACATGAATTATCAGACTTAAATTATGTAAACTTTCAACGAATGTCAAGAAAAAATGGGGAAAATCGATGTTTTAGCAATTAGATATCGTCATACCTGAAGAATATTATTATTAATGTAAGACATGAATTAATCTTATAAATATATATATTATATTTAGGTATCTGTGTTTTATGGTGGGAAATGACATTGAAAAAGTATACCACAAATAACAGTTGCCTAATAGTCAGACAGAATTTAATTTGTGACGATAAAATGTTAGATAATGTAAGTTATTTGCTTTTAAATCAATATAAATTTTAGCAATGATAGTTGACACCACATCAGAAACTAAGAAATATGTCCAATTCGCAAGATGTATTCCATGAAATCACTATCAAATGGCCTGATGGAGAGATTAATTTTGAGATAGATTACCAGCAGAAGAGCGAGAAAAATTTGTAAATTAAATATAATAGGGTTGGGTGGGTCCTCTTTATCCCTTAATTAATATATATTTACAAGCTGATCGTCGTGGTGGGCGGTTGTAATCCAACTAGTGGGAGGCCTCTGTAAATATATATTTGTGTTAGTGAAAACATTAATTAATTTGGTTATAGTGCCAATGACGCATGTATTTTGAAATTATACGTTTCGAATGTGCTGGTAGTTGACTACCCATGCTAGGCGTAATGTTCCGTACGGAAAGCTATAATGCCCAGGTTCTTCTGACCCCACTTGGGGGAGGCACAGACGACCCTTGTGGACGCGAACAAATATCCACCGTGTCTTTCAGGCACAGATATTTGGTCACTGCTCATTAGGCCTGGCAATACTAAATGCATACACTTTGCCTTGTCCTCTCTTGTCTTGATTTTTATCGTTTAAATATTAAAGTATGTGTGATAAGTTTTATTTACTAACCTTAATTAATATACCCTTGCGATATGTTGAATGTGAGTAGTACCCTTGTGACCAGTACCCTTGCTAGCAATACCCATAGGGGGATAGAATATTTTATCGGATAGACTAGGAGTATATACATCCATGTTAAACAAGGTATGTGTATATAGAATGTATGTATAAAATTATTGTCAACTTCCTGTGAAGGCAAACACAGAATACTGCAAACATATAATAATTCTCTACCCCATAACTTAGTGTGTAAAAATTATTTTAGGTTTTTGACTAATTATAATAATAATAATAATAATAATAATAATAATAATAATAATAATAATAATAATAATAAAGTTTAATGAGTTGTATATGTGTGTAAAAAATATTTTAGGTTTTCACTAATATTGATAATAATAATGGGTTGTGTATGTGTGTAGAAAATATTTTAGGTTTTCACTAATATTGATAATAATAATGGTTAATGAGTTGTGCATGTGTGTGTGTGTGTAGAAAATATTTTAGGTTTTTAATATTGATAATAATAATGGTTAATGAGTTGTGCATGTGTGTGTGTGTAGAAAATATTTTAGGTTTTCACTAATATTTATAATAATAATGGTTAATGGGTTGTGTGTGTAAAAATAATTTATCTTTTTGACTAATATTTGCAATAATAATAATACTTTGAAATTGTATTTGAAAATATTATGAACTGTGGAGATGATGAATGTGAATGTGTTAATAAATTTTAGTGTATATTTAAAGAATAATATTTAGAATTTCTTTGTTAAAGTTTTGTCTTGAATATTTTTATCAGTAACTTTGTAAACAGTACCCCTGCGACTTGTTGAATGTGAGCAGTACCCTTGTGAGCAGTACCTTTGTGAGCAGTACCCATAGGGGGACAAAATATTTTGTCGGATAGATTATGAGTATATAATAATAATAATAATAATAATAATAATAATAATAATAATAATAATAATAATAATAATAATAATAATTATAATAATAATAATAAATGACCTTGAAAAAAATAAATGACCTTGATGAGTCATCACGATGAGTCATATGACCTTGAGAATGACCTTGGATGAGTCACGCGACCTTGGGAATGACCTTGATGAGTCATGGTCTTTGTTTAAATGACCTTGATGAGTCATATGTCTTTGTTTAAAATTTGACCTTGACCTTGAAAAAGAAATGACCTTGAAAAATAAATGACCTTGAAAAATAAATGACCTTGAAAAATAAATGACCGTGAAAATAATAAATGACCTTGAAAATAATATTTTGAAAAATAAATGGCCTTAAAAAATGGTCTCGGGAAAACGTTAATAACTTTGCCGATGTTAATGATGATGATACCTGCAATAGCTCATTCGAAAGGTCTTGCACTAAGCTTCAAAATAAGCTATCGTCCAATAAAGTCTGTTGGCGGGAACATTAATATTTGGGATGAAAAAAAGTAGGGGCCCTCTGGACCAATTAATTAAAACAAAAAATTAAATTAAAAAAAAATGACCTTGAAAATATAAATGACCTTGAAAATATAAATGACCTTGAAAAATAAATAACCTTGAAAAATAAATGACCTTGAAAATATAAATGACCTTGAAAATTAAATGACCTTGAAAAATAAATGACCTTGAAAAATAAATGACCTTGAAAATAATATTTTGAAAAATAAATGGCCTTGAAAAATGGTCTCGGGAAAACGTTAATAACTTTGCCGATGTTAATGATGATGATACCTTTAATAGCTCATTAGATAGATCTTACACTAAGCTTCAAAATAAGCTATCGATTAATAAATTCGGATAATGGGAACGATAACTTTTGGGATGGAAAAAAGTAGGAGCCCGCCCGGCCACTTAATAATATTTTGGAAAATAATAATAATTTAACTTTGAAAATGGTCTCGGGAAAACGTTAATAACTTTGTCAATATTAATGATGATGATACCTTCCATGGCTCATTCGAAAGATCTTGGACTGAGCTCTAAGATGAGGTATCGTTCAATAAAATCTGTTGGCGGGAACATTAATTTTTGGGATGAAAAAAAGTAGGAGCTCGCCCGGCCAATTAATTAAAACAAAAAATTAAATTTAAAAAAATAAATAAATGACCTTGACCTTTTATTTTTAAAAAAAAAAAATTTCCCGGGGGGGGGGTATATGTGGCCGGGGGAGCTCCTGGCCGGGGGAGCTCCAATCATACTACTATCAATTGTTGAATCAACAATTAGAGAAAAGAATTGTGCAGACCTAATTTCATTATCAATATTTGCGGATAATTCTGAGGCAAGTGATTGAATTAGGTCATTTTGTACATCATGACATAAATAAAGTTCATTTTTCTTTTCAAACTTTAGATGATTATCCAAAGTGGAATCATATTTAGCCAATAAAAATAGCAATTCACAAAAATTTCCTGTATTACTACACCTGTCAGAGCCAGAATGTTCTCTGTGTCCTCTAAATGACAAACCTTGTTATGCTAAAAACAACGTTGCATCTACCATTCGTTTCAAAACTTCTCTATTTTTCCACTTGATAACACTCGTGACTGATCAAACCAGATATCTCAGTTTTATCATTTGAAATGCGATATTTAGCCAGCAAATATTGACATATTGCACATTGATGTTGATTGGAAGTTTCATGTTTAACGATTTTTTCCATGCCTTTTTTCCAGTTATAAACTCCAAAATTTGGGTCGGACCATTCCTTGCTATAATTTTCAGTTTTACAATCAGCGAATAACCAGCAAGCTTGGCAATGCATTTTTTGATTTGTTGGTGAATAGACAAGCCAATTTCTTTCCTCCTTCATACTACCTTTTCCAAAACATTTTGTGTACCAAGAAATTTGAAACTTGCGCCCAATTCATCTGTCGGAAATTGAAATGTTTCATTGAGTCCAGGTTGACATGGTCCGATTTCAAACAATTTTCGTATCAGTTTCGAGCTTATGCTCGTATTAATGTAGAGTCCTGGATCTGTAGGAAAGTTGGATTGAGGAAGAAGTGGTTCTTGTAAAATATCTGAAGCAAGTTGTTTTTCCACTGTATCAAAATCTGAATCACCCTGATTATATTTCAAGCCCTGAGCAGGTAATGTTACCGTCTCAATATTCTCTGCACATGAATGTATAGCTGGGTGTTGTTCATCAACTACAGATAGTACTTGCTCATCTTCAACAAGAACTTTAGATGATGTTTCTGTCTCAGCAGAGGAACTCGAATGCGTAGATGGGTGTTGATCATCAAATACATGCTCATTTTTAGCAGAAACTTCAGTTGATTGAACTACTGGCAGTTTAGACTGTTTAGTTATAAATGATGTTAACTTAATATATTTGCTAGCATCTGCCTTGAGACTGGCTTCCTTTTGCCAATTTACGCCTAGATGATCCACTTAATTTGGTAACTGCTTTGCTTTTATTAGTGTCACCAGCTGACTCAGCCTAATTTAAATTTTATTTTAATTCAATATTGAATATTATTTTAATATTTCAATAGTAACGCAATAATTTGTTTGTCAAAAAATTCCAAATTGACAATAATTATTATGGTTAGATTTATGTACAAACACTATACAAGCTTAAAAACTTCAAACAGTCGCTCTTCACTGGAGCTATGTAATATTATTATTATGATGCAGCATAACAGCTGGAGTTGCTTAAATCCAGTTGAACTTTGTACACAGACAAAACTGTAATAAGAGAAAGGCCAGGCCGTCTGGTTAGTGGCAGTCTCAGCACTGCTGAGTAAGCAGTAATCTGCACTACTGAAGAATATGCCTGCTGCTGTACTGCATCAACTATGTTTAACAACATAGCAGAGTAATAGGTACTATCAATAATAATAATAATCTATAAACGGTGACTCTGAGCAGCTGTATGCTGCAGTGATAGTAGAATACATTTCAATCCATTTAGCTCTTCCAAATCAAAGATATATCAAATTGTCAGTGTCAGTGATCGGATTAATCTTAATGCTTGTACATTTTCATAAAAATTATCTTTGGGGGGCGCAAATTAGGATTCAACAGGGACGACTCCCCCCCCCCCCCCACTCCCATGCCTATAGCTAAATCCGCCACTGATACAGGCCTATGTTGTTATATCATAGAAGTCTTCAAATTTTTGTTTTAATTGAGACATGGCTGTAATGTATTGTTATATTTGTTATTTATTTTTGAATTGTAATTAGGATTTGTAGTATAAGGTTTTTTATCATTATCTACGTGTCACAAAAATATAAAACTACGTAGTGTAATTAACTATAGCAATTTATCACTATAGAAAATTACAACCAAAACAAAAGATCGATAAAAAATTAATTAACGAGATTAACAAGACAATCAAAAATTCAAACTAAAACTTATCAAAAGAAAATACGAAAGAAAATCCAACCAAAATTAATAAAAGGAAAGATTCGGAATATAAATTACAATTACATTTCAAGTTCCTATATTACTCAAGTCCGCGCGTATCTTTATAAATTATAAGTTACATAATTTTGGTATTGGATATTTCACAAAGCTGCATTTACTGGGAGCCAATTATTATTCACTTATAATCAGAATCCATAGTGCACATCCATTGACAGTAATTTAGACAATTGGACTATAAAGCATATTTTTTGTTATTAAAATATAAATATTGTTGAAGTCGTCGCATATTAATTATTAATTTATATACATCCACCCCAGCTGTACAGAGACAATTTCTTTACTGGTGACTCTGCTTGGTCATATAACCTTTCTCCTGCATAATAATAATAAACATAACAATAACACAATAATAATACTTAATTATAACACTCATATACTTCGGAGTCTATAACAATGACTTTGAAGTTTATCATAAGGTCATCCCTTTGAATGAAGTTGTAAGGTTTATTAAGGAGAATAGCTTCAGCAGCTAGTGTACTTGTACGACACATTTGTCAAAATAAACAAATTAAACTTAGGAATACAGAACAGTTCCGTAAGCATCTTTGCTCCGGCTGCCAAAATTGAGTCTATGATCAAGGAATTATATTTTGGGAATCTTGTATCCATAAAGGCTAATGTGAAGCTTTGGAGATACTTGATAGTTTCTTGTTTGATTTCGACTTGGAATTGTCATATGAATGTAAAACTAGTATAATATCTCACTTAATAAGAAGTAAGGTTTCATTTAGACAGTATTTTCCAGGGAGAAATCGTGAAAACAATGGGATTTGATTTACATTTAACGAATTGCATTTTCAACAACCAGAAAAACTATCAGATTTTGAAAGAAAAATCGATAAAACTTTCGCAATTTAGAATCTCATTTCAAAACCAGAAATCTCCTTCATTTCTAGGCAGTAGAGAGAAGAGGTCAAAGAACTCGGAGCTAAAGCAATAAAGTATTTATTACCTTTCACTAACATAGAGCTTGTCGAAAACCATTTCTGTCTTATGCATAAATGAAGAGAAAATATCATCAAATAAATATCGCAGTTGGGGCATGAGTGGCAATGAGTAGGTGTAATATAGTAGATGGAGGGAGTGAAAATGAATAAAAGGTCTAATCAAGGGGTACGAAGAGAATAAATGTTGGGAACCGCTATTTTATGTTTTTTATTAAGTTATTGCGCAAGAAATACTTTGTTTTATTGTATGGATTGTTTTGCCATGGTTACCAAATTATTATTGCACAAATTCTATCACGATATTGTATTGTTTTACTCATCCAGTTATTAACAATTAATTGTAATTTTGTTTTAATAAATAAAGATAATACTAATCGCCATTCATACATCTTTTCATTATATATTTCGATAGCATCATCATAATCAAAAACAATTTTCAACAAACATTATTTTTCACTTTCAAAAATTCTTTAAAAAAATATTATTTTAATTATATTTTTAATTATTTAACATAACTATTATTCAATAACAACATACAAAAGCTAAATTAAAAACATTCAACACACACACGCATTCACTGCATTCTGCACATTGATTTTAGGATTAAAAGTTCTTATCAATAATGCTTCACATATCACACACTCTGAACAATTGTCAAATTTTTTTGATAAGATTTTAAATTCCGACTTTCCTAATTCTATCATACAAACTCTATTATGATCATTAATATTATCACTCCCTTCTGTCGTCAATGTTCTTGCACTCGAGTACAGAGATGACGGAAGTCTCTACAATGAATGTGGCATTACACACATTACATGTGAATTGATAAACGAGATCCGATCACATTCCAACCAGCGTTTGAGATTTACTAACAATATGGTAAAAGGATTGGTTTATCTATCATGTTGTACTAAGTCAAAATGATTAAAGTCTTTATTTTTATCAATAATCATGACTCCAAGTTTATAAGTCAACAAAACATGTTCTCGAGTTTGACCATCTTTTGAAATCCCATTTCTAAATTCTTCAATAATTCTCCTAATAGAAGTTTCGAAAGCATTATAATCTCTCCAAATTGTCTTAATACGAAGCAATGGAGTAACAATATCTTGATGATAGATTCGACGTGTGGCAATTATCTTTTGACTTTCAGTATATTGACTTTTGGCTTGAGTTGATTTTAAGAAACTCATATGATCTGACCAGATGGGAAAACTCTTTAAATTCAATTCCATTTTATCTACTGCATAATCATATGCTTTAGCCATTCTTTCTTTGAAACTAGGAGTATTATTATCCTTATCTTTTAGGTGAGACAAATAAAGTTTCCATAATTCGATGTGATAAGTTCGCAGAAAATATTCTATTTCTTCCGTATTTAAAAAAAGGCAATGTCATAGTTTATAAATGACAAAATACCCGCACCGACCACCATTCACCATGCTTGTGTGCCTGACACAATAAATACTGGAAGTCAATTATTATTCATTTATAATCAGAATCCAAAGTGTACAGCCATTGACAGTAATTTAGACAATTGGACTATAAAGTATATTTTTTTATTATTAAAATATAAATATTGTTGGAGTCGCATATTAATTATTAATTTATATACATCCACCCCAGCTGTCCCGTGACAATTTCTTTACTGGTGACTCTGCTTGGTCATATAACCTTTCTCCTGCATAATAATAATAAACATAACAATAACACAATAATAATAATTATGATAATAATAATAATAATAATTATGATAATAATAATTATAATAATAATAATAATAATAATAATAATAATAATAATAATAATAATAATAATAATAATAATAATAATAATAATAATAATAATAATAATTATAATAATAATTATAAAAATAATAATGATAATAATATCATAACAATATTACGAAAATGTCATAGACGGCACCATTTCGGTGCCAATAAGACGTTGTATTTTGCAAAGCAACTTTACCCGGACGTTACACTTGAGGATGTAAAGGCTATAATTAGTGAATGTTCAGAATGTTAATCTATCGATCCGGTGCCTATAAAATGTGAGCATGGAGAGTTAAGCGTTAAGGAGACGTGAAAGAGACTGAGTATGGATGTTTTTGGAAGCTTTATTTAACTATGATTGATTGTGGACCAGGTAGTTTTGCTCTGTGTAGAGAAATAAAAGGTGAAGACGCGAGACCAATACATGGAATCCTGAACAGATCTTTAGAGAACGAGGTTCCCCTGATGAGCTGGTGATTGATAATGCGACATCATTTCGGTCGACACAAATGAAAGTACTGTCTCGCAAATGGGGTGTGAAATGTGTGTTTCTATGTGCTTATGGGCCATCAGGAAACGGCATAATAGAACGGAACCATCGTTCAATTAAACGCATGGCAGCAAGAACCAACATAGGAATATTGGAAATGATATATTGGTATAACCTAGCACCCAATGCCAAGTGCAGAACGCCGCCGTTTTCATCCGTGTTTTCATATTGCAGGAAAGGAGTTGGCGCTTGTTATACAGAAGAGAAGACACAGGACACGTCGTTCCAAGTTGGCGATGCAGTTTACGTAAAACCACCAAACGCAAAGTGCACATCGAAATGGAGTGAAGGGATTGTAACAAATGTGAAATCATCGACTAAATTCGATATCAACGGGATTCCGCGACACTATTCAGACATACGACCGGCTGTCAACGAAGCGTCAGTGGAAAACAACGACGATGATAGATTAACAGACGTAGACAATTCTAGACTCAACTCACTGCGCCGAGATGAACGTAGAGGCAGGACAAAAAAGACATCGATATCTTGATGATTATGAAACCAGTTTTATCGAGAACGAAGATGAAAATCACGCGGAGATGTAATTGCATAATTAAATTTGTTTTAATATGCAGATTTTGTGATAAAAATAGAATTTGAAATACAAATATATATTCAACAATTTTGTGCAATAGCAACCATTGGGCCTTGTAATAAATTGTTCAGAATTATTCACACTTAGTAAAGAATTTTCACTGATTTTACCTTTGTTGTTGTATTTACTTATTTATTCATGCGATGATCCATTATTTTAACCATAAGTTTTATAAAGAATTGCTAATTACCATTTTTAGTAATCTTTTCAAATTGTTCTAGTTTGTAATATAAATTGTGTTTGCTTATTATTTATGAAAATTATTTACTAAATATATATTGCTAAAATGGATCCCCTGACAAATTTCATTATCCTAGCTAAGCATTTTATTGTATTAAGATATTATTTTAATTATTATTATATAATTATAAAATTTAAGGTAGCACAAGCTTAGTGCAAATCCCAACAGTTGACTAGTTTCGAGCTTCTGGCTCTCATCAGTACTATGCAGAGATATGAAGATTTCTCTTCGCGCCAGGTATATACAATATTGCTGTATATAATATTGCTAATTCAGTTTTATTGCATTCTTTCCCTGGTACACTGAAAATCACATTTATAAAGTAATAGTAGGTATATATGAGCTTACGGCAACAATTTGGTACCCCCCTTATTTCTCAATAATTAATCAGAATTTAACAAATATTTTCATTAATTATTTCCTTTTATTTCATAAGTCCTTTTAAACGTTGGTTTAGATGTATATGTAATTAGCCTAGAAGCCGAATTACAAAAGCCGCAAATTCAGACGTTTTTACAGATTCTCTACGGTTTTGCCGTAAAGACTATTATTTAATAACTTATAATAATTTTTATCCAAGGCATTACTTGATTCCGCCCTAAGTCCGGTATTGGTATCGATGTAATCTTTAAAAATATTATCGTTTGTGAATTTAATTGCCCTATGTACATGAATTAATTTTACACCAAGAGAAAGAAAAAGCTTGAGGAGTCTCCAATGAAGAACATAGTTCTTCTTGGGATAATGTGTAGGCATCAACTTCTCAACTTTAGAACCAGATGGACACATCTTTTCAGCAGCAACTGGAAAATCATCCAATTTGTCGTGAATCGAATCAGAAATTTCCAAATCAACCTCCAAGGTTTATCTCTTCTCTATTGGTTACCCATTTAAAATCCTTTTATGGAAGTTTTTGGCTTAAGGACCACCCATACAAATTATTTATATCAATGTAAAAAAGTTCTGTATTGTCGGAGGATACTACATGGTGTTTGTTAACAAATGTTAATCCACCATGGATCCCCCTTTCGAAAAAATAATACATCTCCGTATCTAGCAACAGCTTGATAGGAGATTTCAAAGTCATTAAAGCGGAACTCCAGCTCATGCCTGGAATGCCCAAGAAATGAAGAGTGTGTCATGCGGGGTGGAGAAACTCCGAGATGAATTAAGGAGAGTGACTAAAATAATTCCAGCAGTTTCGTAGAGTGCGATCGGGAAAACCGTAGTTTCAAAATTTCCACAAGAATTATCGAAAAGTTCCATCATTTGAGTATCTTGACAAATCCTCATAATTTTGATTTCATCGTCCAGAATAAGCCATTGCTTACACAGCTCGGGTTTCCTTCATCTCTCGAGTTCTCCATTGGCTCGGGTTTCCCATTAGCTCGGGTTTTCTATTAGCCAATTAATTAATTAATTAACATTTTCTGTTTTTACACATTTGAATGCTTTTTGACCCTTCCTAACCATTTTCTGATAAATCCCTAACCATCATCTTGTTGACCATTAGCTACTCTATACCTGTCCCGTTTTCCCAATTCGATTTCGATGATTTTACAATTTATAGATTTTTCTCGGATTTCCGGATTCTTGCCTGTCGTAATTGCTTTTGGCATTTTCCAATATTGCTTCCATCGAAATTTCCTTTACTATCAATTCTGTGCATGATCACGATTTTATTTGCTTTTTTTCTTCACTTACTTTTTATTTAAATTATTAACCTAAATTTCATTTAAATTTATTTTAATTTACGGACCTCAACAATACCTATTTTAATCTTACAGCCCTTATTATGCTCACTAATATGGGTCAAAGCCTTCGGTCTACAATGTTCTTGAGCTCGAATACAGAGATGACGGGAAGTATCTCCAATGTATGTGGCATTACACCCATTACATGTAAACTGATAAATGAGATCGGAACACAATTTGACCGGAGTTTTTGACTTATTAATAAACATATTGCGCAATATAAAACATTTGAAATTGACAATGACTTAGTATCAGTCTTGCTAAATAAGGGAGCTATTTGTTTCGGTAGACCCAGCTACATTGGCCAAACTGTACTGGACTTATCGAAACTTAGAATGTATCAGTTGCAGTATGAAGAGTTACAAAAATATCGTAACGAATTCAACTGTAAAATTAGTACAGATTCTTTTTTCCCTGAAGTTATTAACTGTAAGCTTGATGTTTTTTACCAGCCATGATCCGTGATAATTTACGAGACACATCTAATTACGATCCTAGTCATCCTTTATACAATAAGAACCTTGATTCTGCCATTGGAAAGTTCAAAGACGAGAATAAAGGTCTTAAATATAAGGAGTGAGTTTTTCTTAGGCCAAAGTGTTATAGTTTGTTAGATGATGAAGAAACAAAAAAATCTAAAGGAGTAACATTGAAGGGAGTGACATAAAACATCAGTCGTACCTGGATTGTTATAACACTAATCAAATTTCTTTTATACCACAAACTAAAATAACTAGCAAAAACCACCAACTATTCACCATAAAAAATTAAAAAACTGCACTTACCAACGCAAATAATAAAATGGTTTGGGTGAGAAAAAATAAAAGTTATGCATATGGGCATTATATGAAAGGTGACTCATTTGCGGTTCAATATATCAATCCGGATCCATCATACTCGCAACTCCAAGTTATTTAAATAAATCTTTGTTAAAATATTTGTTTTTATTGATTTTCTTTATGAATTAAATGTTTAATAAGTTTCACTAATATATTTTGAACATTTTTGTCTCAGTTTTCGTAAATTAGTAAAAATGAGTATTAAGAATAACAGTTAAGAATTAATAATTTAAATTTAAACTAAAATAAATTAAATAATAAAATAAAGAAATAAAATTAACAACTAGCTACCACCTACCCATTAACTAGCTACAACCAGCTAACTAGGTACTAGATACCAAGTACTAACAACCGACGACAACCAGCTAACAACTAACTACCACCTACCAAGTACTTACAACCAACATCAACCAGGTACTAAGCATTAATTACCAACTACTAAGCACCTACAACCACCTACCCATTAACTAGATACCAAGTACCTACAACCACCTACCCATTAACTAGCTACTAAGTACTAACAACTAGCTACCACCTACCAAGTACTCACAAGCCACAACAACCAGGTACTAAGCATTATCAATTAAGTATTAACAACCAAGTAACTTACCTAGTACTAAGCCCTGTCAACTAGATACCAAACACTTACAACCAGATGACTACATGAAATTATTGGTTAAATATGAAAATAAGGATTATATTTAGTTGTTAAGTAAATTATGGTGTAAAATTAAGAAATAAAGAATAATTAGGTAAATTAAAGTTAAAAATTTTAAATAAGTAAATTAAGGTTCAAAATTTACAATTAAGTAACCAATGGTTCAAATTTTAAATTAAAGCTAAATAAGTAAATTAAAGTAAGATTTTTAAATTTATTATCAAAAGATTGAATAACCACCAACTTTTTTGAGAAATGTAATTTTTAATGAAAATTTAAATGGAAATTTTTTTTTAAGTTAATTTTAAATGTAAAATTTTTTAAGTTAATTTTTAAAGTAAATTTTAATGAAATAATTTTTTAAGTTAATTTTTAATGAAAATTTTAATGGAATAATAATCATAATAATAATAATAATAATAATAATAATAATAATAATAATAATAATAATAATAATAATAATAATAATAATAATAATAATAATAATAAAAATAATAATAATAATAATTCAACAGTTACCAAAAATCGGTTAATAAATATTTTTAACTAGGTGCTAACAAATACTTTCAACATGATACCACGTACTAACTAACTCTCAAACAACGACATACTTACAACTAACTACTTACAATCAACTAAATATTCTTTATTGTATTTTATGAAATGCTTTTTAAATTAATATTTTTTTATACAGCTTCTAAATTATTTTAATTACAATCAGTAGAAAAACCTTTTTCAAATTTAAAAAAATGTTGATTTTCATCAAAAAACCACAACTCAATTACTTTAAAACACCACGTGAAATTCAAAATAATTTAAATTACAATGAAAGACTATAGAATTCTAATTTACAAAACATTCTTCTTTAAATTGTTTACTACTGACTTATTATTGCAAAGTAAAAATCGCATTCAATAAATACTTATTGTTGATCAGTTTTATTATATATACTCTTAGTCTATCCGACAGGATGTTTTGACCCCCCTAAGGGTACTGGTCGTAGGGGTATTAGTCGTAAGGGTACTAGTCGTAAGTGTATTGGTAACACTCAACCACCACCTACCCATTAACTAGCTACAACCAGCTAACAACTAGATACCAAGTACTTACAACCGACAACAACCAGGTACTAAGCATTATCAACCTACAACTATATAACAACAGTCAGTAAACAACACTGTACCAACTACCAAATATAAGATACCAACAATATAGCATCATCAACCAGTAACTTACGAACATGTACTAACAACCAACAACTATGTACTAACAAATTGATCTTTAAAAGAAAATACTCTTCACTTGCAATATTGATCACACTAGAAAACTAATGATAACATCTAACAAACCAGTAAATTCATTTAAATGACAATAATTGGTATATTCAAGCGAATTCTCTAATAAAATCATCTAAAAAGAATCATTTTCCCTGAAATATCTCTATCTTTTAAGATTAGTATCTTATCGATAAGTACTTGTTAAAGATCATATATTCACTTCAAACTAACAAGATTCCTTAAAATCCCTTAAATGACTATATTTCTACCCTTAATCCATATTATTACAAATATCATCTAAAAAGCATCAAATTTCCTTGAAATAACTCTATCCTTAAAGATTGATATTTTATTGATAAGTACTTGTTAAAGATCATATATTCACTTCAAACTAACAAGATTCCTTAAAATCCCTTAAATGACTATATTTCAACCCTTAATTCATATTATTACAAATATCATCAAAAAAGCATCAAATTTCCCTGAAATAACTATATCTTTAAAGATTAGTATTTTATCGATAAATATCCTTAAAAGGTTATATATTTACCTCAGACTAATAAGATTGCTTAAAATCCCTTAAATGACTATAATTATATCTTTAATTCATATTATCACGAATATTTCCCTATAAAACATGTAAAATCATTAACCCTAAATAATTTATAAAATCTAATGATAAAACCGGTTATAATTAAATTTTTGTTAATCACTGTACTCGATATTTTAAATAAATATTACTACAATATAACTGACTAGGTCCCATTGAAAGATTAAATTTATCCATTCAATAAAATATATTTCTTCAAATGATCATTTTTACCAATATTCAACCGATTTAATTACTAATTAAAATCAATCGATAGCTTTCTTCAAATAAAGATCAATTTTATTTAGTGTTTGTCGATGTTTTAAGTCCATATTTTTCAACTTTTGTCATTCTCCGTCTAAATAAAGATAAAAATAAATTAAAGTTGATATCAATCCCAATTATCTGTAAAGTTTTCATTGTCAAAACCAAGTAAATCGATCATTATCCCTACTTAATAAAACATAAATCTAAATTAATATACAATGAATTAATCACAACCTAATAAAACGATATAATTTCACGTAATTATTGATTCATAACTGACTAATTGCAATTTCCCTTAAAACATCGATATTTGACCAACATCATCCTTAAAAAATCATATTTTCCCATCTTATCCGATCTCTTATTAAAGTCAATCGACTATATCTCCCTTACAATGATATATTCCTACTTTATCCGATCTCTCAATTAATCCAACCGACTATATCCCCCTTAAAAGATCATATTTTCCCATCTTAATCGATCTCATTAAATATTTCTACCCCTTTAAACATCTAATCGAATATATCCTTCAATTCTACCCACTTGAATACTCCTTTAATTCAATTCAGTCTTAAAATCCTTAGAGAGAATCCTTCAAAAAATATGACTTTTAATTAACTGTTAAAGACACCAGGCATTCTTCCATTGAAATAATTTAGAAGCTAAATAATAAGAGCCCACTAACCAATCAAAATCATGGAAGGGCAGGGGAAAAATATATTACGTTGCGGTATTTTAAAATTAAAATTTATTTTAAAAACACATTTTGACGCTAAAGTCGACTTATGTAACAAAGATTTTTTTCACTGTATTCGTTTACTTTTTCTTCTGTGATATCAACTTTATTAGCTTTTATTCGTGGAAAATGATTAAATATTTTCGACCTAAGATCGTTCACAAAAAGCCGAAGTTTAGCTTCAAAACTAAATAACGTTTGTGACAAATCAATAATTATCTTTTCTTTTCCTTGTAAAGCCAAATTTAATATTTGCAAATGTTCCATAATGTCTGTAAAGAACATTAAGTCAGAAAGCCAAGTTTCATTTTCTAATTCTGGGTATGCTATTCCTTTTTCTTTGGTAAATATTATGATAGGATTTAGGAGTTCCACAAAACGGTCCAAAACATTGTAAGTTGACAGCCATCTAACAATACACCATAAGGAGACATCATTGGGCAATTCATCTGTTTCATCATTTAATCTTAATTCTTCTAAAAAGTTTTTAAATTGACGATGTGTTTTGGCATTTGTTCTAATTAAATTCACAATCTTCAAAACAATCTTCCACACATTTTCGTATTTAAAGTACTTCGCTATGAGATGCTCGCGATGAATTATGCATTGAAGAGATAAGAAATGAGGAATATTTGGATCTCTGTTTAAAAGACCAATGAGACCTTGATTTTTCCCCATCATTGCAGGCGCTCCGTCTGTCGCAACACTTACAAGTTTATCTCGCGCCAATTCAAACTTGTCCATCACTACATCAAGCGCAGTTTTGACATCGATACCGCGAGTTGTTTCTTTAAGAGCTACTAGGTCTAAAATTTCTTCCTTTACTTTTACGTCAGAAGATACAAAGCGGACAAAAACGGCTAATTGTGGAACATCCTGAATGTCAGTAGACTCGTCGAGAGCTAAACTGAATGCTGTACAATTTTTTAAATCACACATCAAATTATTTTCAACATTTTCGCTAATTTGGCCAATTCGACGCGCAGTTGTACGACGTGACATAGGAATACGTGAGATCAATTTATGTAGTTTTGAGTTATCAGGATCCAAAACTTTAATCACTTCTTCCAAGTTTCTCTTAATAAATTCACCTTCTCCATATGTACGTTTAGCACGAGCTATATTCCAAGCTATCAAAAAACTAGCTTCGTTGGCACTGTCATCTTTTCGACTAAAAGAAGACATTAGTCCTTGTTGGTTTTGAAGCCCTGATTGCAATGACTTAAGTTTTTCTGTTCGCAATTTTGAATTGAGTGGATATTAAATTGATAAGTGTGGATGACTTACTTCATAGTGTCGACGTAAAATGGTTACTTTGTAGTTGGAAATTGTAACTTTACAAATAAGACACAACGATTTACCATTATTGTCAATAAAAAAAAACTTTTCTGTCCATTCTTCTTGAAAAGTTCTATTTTCTTGTTTGTATTTTCGTTTTTTGATGTTTTCTGAGGTCATTGTAATAATAAATTTGAATAACTTATATTACTGAAATTTAAACAAAATAATAAAAAGACATAAATTTAATTTTAATTAATTTAAAATTTTAAAATGCTTCATAAAAAATCTTCTTACCAAATTTTTCAAAAAACACGAATAGAAAACTATACTAAAATATACAAACGACCGCAATATTGTACAAACAAAAATACTAACTAATCAAAATTCACTAAATTTCACTAAATTTATTTTCATTGCTTCTCTCTCGTTGTTATAACAAAGCGCCGCCTACTACAAAATAATTTTAAAAAGCAGTAAAATGTGAAAAACAATGTTTCGTTAATTTTTAACATTTATGAAAATACAATTGCAACAAAAAATTTTTTTTTAAAAATTCAGTTGAAAAAATTTCAAAATAAAAAAATCGAATTCAATTTTCAAATTCAATTATCAAAAATTTAATTATCAATGAGCCGCAGTTTACTCAACGAAGAGCCGCATTTGCCCACCGTTGTAATAAACTCATTATTTCCTACAAATATTTCACCCATCAAATACCTAACTGGAGATGATATATATTGATTGAACATAATTCTTCAATGATTCACCAATCATTTTCAAGCAGTAACAGCAAACTAAATTTCTGTATATTCTACAATAATTATCAAGTAAATTTAAAGTCCTTGATAAAGTTAACTGGTTTCTTAGCTTAGGTTTTTAAAAGTTCATCAATGAGTAAATATTCTTAGAAAATTATTGAAAAAATTATTTGGTCAAATATATTACAAAGTTATCATTAAAAATGTATTCTATCACTTAATTATTAACCTAATTGTCAATGAAATTAATTTTTATTTAAAAACTATTCAATAAAATACAACTAATTATCAGGAAATTAATTAAATTTATCAATTAAATTTATCACCATTAAATTTTTTAATCAGTCAACATGAAATTCTTAGAAAATTATTGAAAAAATTATTTAGTCAAATATATTACAAAGTTATCATCAAAAATTTATTCTATCACTTAATTATTAACCTAATTGTCAACTTTTAATCAGTCAACATGAAATTCTTAGAAAAATATTCAATATCCTCATCAAAATTTATCCTATCACTTGATTATTGTAAAAACTCTAATTATTAACCTCATTGAAAATAAATTTTTATTTAAAATTAAAAAACAAGTCAATAAAAAAACATCCAATTATCAAGAAATTAATTAAATTTATCTTAGAATTAGCATTAAATTATTAAAAATTCACAAAAATGATAGAAATCCGCAAAAATAATAGAAATTCACAAAAATGATAGAAATCCGCAAAAATAATAGAAATTCATGAAAATAATAGAAATTTACTTGAATATTTACTAAAACTATCAACTCTAAAAATTAAACAACAAATTTGCCTAAATTCAAATAAAAGTATTAAAAGTACCCTTGCGACATGTTGAATGTGAGTAGTACCCTTGTGAGTAGTACACTAGTTTACAAACCCCAACAGAATCAGAAATAAAATATGCCAACGAATTACACCATGAATTTAGAAAAAATAAAAAATATTTAAAAGTTCAAGTACATGAAAAAGATCAAACATGGTCTGCAGATTTAGTCTTTATGCCAACCAAATCATCAGACCCTGAAAAATATAAAATAATTTTAACAGTAATAGATTTATATACAAGATTTGCTTTTGCAAGGTGTTTAGAAAATAAAACAGGATATTCAATTACAGAAGCATTTGAAAATATATTTGAAGAATATCAAAGAATTCCAAAATATTTATGGTGTGATAAAGGAACAGAATTTTATAACAAAGTTTTTACAAAGTTTTTAAATGAAAATGATATTAAATTATATTCAACAGAAAACGAAGGAAAAGCAGTTGTGGTTGAAAGATTAAATAGAACATTAAAAAATAAAATGTGGAAATATTTTACTGCTATTGGAAAACAAAAATGGAACAATGAATTGTTACAAAAGATTGTAAATGAATATAATAATGATGTACATAGTTCTATAAAATCAACACCTTTAAATGCTTCCTTGAATCCTGAAACAGTTAAAGTGGTAAATATTGAAAATGATGTTATTGTTGATACAACCCCTATAAAACCAAAATTTAAAATTGGTGACCGCGTAAGAATATTTAAATATAAAAATAAATTTGAAAAAGGATTCACAGCAAAATGGACAAATGAAATTTTTATTATAAATAAAATACATCATACAACTCCAATAACATATGGTATCATCGATTTAAATAATGAAAAAATATTAGGTAGATTTTATAATAATGAGTTACAGAAAACAGATTTTTAAGTCGACAAGCCCTAAAACAAACTTTTCCACATTTCAGCTTCTTCTCTATCCAAATAAATATAATTATATTTTTCTTTCCAATGATTATCAACAAACATATCAAACATATTCTTATCAGGTTCAACATTTGAAAATAAATCATTATAAATCATATTCTTATCACGCTTGTCTAATTTAAAAAATATAAAACAATTAGAATTATTTCTTATAGAGTTTTTATCTAAAGCATAATATGTTTGAGATATATAAATAACATTACAATTATTATGTCGACCTCGTGTAAAGTAACTCTTTTGAATCTCTTGATTTTTCATATTAACAACATCATCAAATATAACTAGATTCTTTTTATCTTTAGGAAGTAAATCACAATGTAAAACATCTTCAGGTTTATTAGAGAATAAGATCTGGATTCCATCCCCTATATAATCATTTTTATTACTAATATCTGATTCTAAAATCTTTTCCTTGTACCAATCAACCATATCACAAGGATGAAAAACCTCTTCGGGATATGTATGTTGATTTTTAAAAATATCAATTATAGCTTTTTTAGTTAATTTATTTTCAAATCCACATTTCAAAAGTTGTAATTCCGGTTGGTTAATGGTTGTAGAATAAAAGATTAAATTATTATAATCCAAAAAACCATCTTCTAATAACATTCTCATAAGAAGAACATTCTTTCCACATCCAGAAGATCCAATAATTAAGCATCTAAAATTATCAGGAAATACTTTATTATTAAATTTAGATTTATGTCTATTTAAAATTGGTTTCCAAGTATCCATTTTTATTTATTATAAAATGACAACACAAAACCCTACAGAGGAATCTTTGCAAGAATTAATAAATTCAAATAAAAATAAATCAGTAGTAATCTCTGGTAAAAAATATTTTATTGGAAAACATGTAAAAGAACAAGTTAAAGAAAAACTAAAGGAAGGAGGGATTCTTCCTCTGGCGGCTTTAATACCTGCAATCATTGCCGGACTATCAGGTGCTGCTGGAATAGCTGGAGGAATTGCAACTACAGTTCAAAAAGCTAAAGAATCTCAAAAGACAGACCTAGAAAAAGAAAAACTACAAACTGAAATCGAGAAAATGAAGGGAGGGAAAGGTCTTTATCTTGATCCTTATAAAGGTCGTGTTTTAAATGATTTTTTAAAAAATCAAATGTCTACATCTGAATCTTTATCTTCAAAAGATAAAGATGATTTAAAAAAAATATGTAAATCTTTAAAAAATGGATGTCTTTGTAAAATTAAAAATGGTAAAGGTTTATACTTGAAACCCTTTCCAACGGATCCTTTACCAAAATGATACCATTTTTAATACCATTAAAATGGTATATGAAGAAAGATTAGCACTTTTAAAAAAATTACAATCAGAACAAGATAAATATAATAAAAAAGATACAACTCAACACGCTGAATCTATAATATTAAATGAGGTAATCCAACAACAACAAGGACCAACAATTAAAGCCATAAAAGAGTTGGAAGTTTTAAAATTTAAAGAGTTGGAAGATAAACAAGATTTAAAAGAATTACCATGGTTGGAAGATTTAAATATAAAACCTCTTATACTTGATCCTAAAATTAATGTGAGTTTAAGTAAAACAATTAAACCTACATTTAATATTAATGTTGAAGGATATCAAATAATAACAATTAATAAACATGACTTTCTGTTATATTTAAATTCAGAAAATAAATCACGTATTCATTCACAAAATGTTTATAATACTAAACACCTAGATTTTGAATTTACAGATGATTTTTATGGATTAGTTTGTGGATATCCCTCAGAGAATGTTGATCTTCTAGAAATTAAAAAATATTTAAATTTAATAGAATTAGTACATGGTAGTGCTAAAGCAAAACATATTCAAGATTTAAAGAAATATTTAAATAAAAATGAAATTGTCACAGAAGGAGAGGGCCAGGGTCAGGGCCAGGGAAAGGGTAAGGAGATAAACCCAATCAATCTTTTTATTGAATTAAGAAAACTATTAGCAGCTAAAAAAGCAGGACATAATAATTTAGATTCTGATATTTTAAAGATTTCTAAAGATTTGTTAAAACAAGGAATAATTTCAAAAGATAAATTTAATTAGTATACGAAGTTATAAATACGAAGTTATAAAATACAAAATGGCTTCAATATTAGATTTTTTAAAAACATTTGGAATAAATACAAAAACAAATTTTGATTTAAAAGATTATGCAGATTATTTAAATTTAAAAATAAAAATATTAATGAATGATGAATTGTCGCGTCTGAAAGAAGACACTCCAAACAATATCATTATAAATTATCAAAATTCAAATGAAAAAGGATCTCATTGGGTTTGTATATATAATAAATCTATATACTTTGATTCTTTTGGGATTAAACCCACTAAAGAAGTTGAAGACTATCTCTCGGACTATACTTTTAATTCTTTACAAGTTCAACCTAATAATACTAAAATATGTGGTATTTTAAGCTTATATGTTTTGTATAGATTGAATAAATCCAAAGGAGAAGGTTTCACTTCCTTAATCCAAGAAATTTATAATGATTTAAAATCTATACTATGAAAATGGAGCATCGCAACCTTCCGGAAGATAATTTAAAAAAAATGGTAAACATAATGTCAGATAAATATTCAAGAACTTTATCTATAAATTCAAAAGAATCAGACTTTACTATAAACTTTCAAGATTCAATTAAATTAGATCAAAATTTAAATTATGAATTAGGACTATTATGGTTTTGTGCTTATAATACTATTTTTAATATAACTAAAGATAATAACACATTTAGTTATGTAAGCCCCCCAAAATTCGAGGATAACATTATAATAATAATAGAACCCGGGGCTTATGAGATAAAAGATTTAAATAATATACTTTCTAAAAAAACAAATGGAGCTATTGAAATTAAAATAGATTTACCAACTTCAAAATGTATAATGACTTTAAAGAATATAGGAATTAGGTTTCAAAATAATAGTTTCTTTAGAACAATTTTAGGATTTACACAGAGTCATTATAACATACCTAAAGTTGAGAAAGAATCTATTATAACATCAGAAAATATTATAAAAATAATAAATACAAACACAATAAATATTCATTGCGATTGTATAACTGGTTCTTATAATAATGGTAAACAAACAAATGTTTTATATTCCTTTCCCTCAAACACAGTTCCTATGGGATATAAAATAGTTGAAAGAATGAATCCTCCAAATTATTTACCTTTATGTAGAAAATATATAATGGATATTAATTTTAAAATTCTTAATCAAGAAGGAGAATTGATTGATTTTAATGGAGAAGAGATTTCAATGTATTTACATTTGAAACAGGTTTGAATACGAAGTTCCACATGTCATTTTAAATTATTAATAAATGAGTTCTTATATTCCATGTAATAGAGGTGGTGGAACAATAAAAACAGGGTTTAATACAGAAGAAATATTAACTTTAACAGAAAATAAATATATTAATGAAAGAGGTGATTCAATGAAGGGTGATTTAATTTTAAATGGACACAAGATAAAAGAATTATCTTTTCCAACTGATGAAGCTGATGCAGTTAATAAGAAATATGTAGAAAATTATACTGATTTAACAACAACAAGAATTGAAAGTTCATTAACAACAAAAATTGATTCAATGGAATCAAAGCTTAATAATATCGAACAACGATTTAATGATAAATTTGACAAGTTACAAAGTCTGTTAACTGAACAAGTTGTAAAGTTAAATACTAGCATATTAAATTCTAAAGATAAACAAATTATGAATACTAAATTTAATACAATATATAATATAATAAATGAGATGATTACATCATTTAATAAAAGAATTTCAAATTTAGAGTCTCATGGAACACACATTAACACCACACATAGTATTAGAAAAAGAGCTGCTGAATTAGAACAGAATAAAACATTATTACCCCATACATATAAACATTTTATAGAACCAAGTTTAATAACAACAAACAGTAAAGAATGGAGTGTTTTTATGGTTGTAAAGATTATTGATCCTTATTTCTTTTTGTTTGATGATGATAATGAAAGAATGAAATGGTTTGTGAAATGTGATTATAATAGTAAGCTTGAAAAGGGTGATGTTATAATGACTAGTTATGATTTACCACACGGAGATTGGTATGTTAATACTCATTCACATGGACTACATAAAGTTAAAAGTAAGAATATTATTTTTAAAAGCACACTTGTACAATATATAGATTTAATATTTTATGAAAAAAAGGTTGATGTTGATGAAGTTCGTAAAGCATTGATGGAATTGTATAAAGATATTCTCTCAACAAGAGTTTCTTTTGATATCCGAGTATTGGTGCCAGATGGTGCTCAGAAGAATAAAGTCTTATTTTTTTAATTATTAAAATGGACAAAGTCCAAAAGATGGAAGAAGTAAGAGAAGAAAAAATTTACCCAGAATTGAGATCATCAGGATATTATTCCGAAGGTCACAAAGGTTCCAAGGCCTCGGCTCCCACAGAACTTGAAATTATGAGAGTAAAAGAATTTAAATCAGAAACCTTACATTTACAAGATTTATTAAAGCATTATAAAAAGGTTAAAAATAGATGGAATAAAGGGAATACAGTTTTAAAAATTATAGGTTATTCTTTAGGATTTACATCTGCAATATTAACAGTTATTTTACCTATAACTTTACCAGTTTTAACAATAGCACCTGTAATACTTGGAAGTATTTCTGTAGCTGATGGTTTCTTGACTGAAATAGTTTCATTATCTTATACTTCTAAAAAGAAAAGTTTATATCGTGAAGTTTGTTTATCAATAGAATTAGGAATCTCTAAATTATTTTTATTTCAATTAAAAGCTTTGGAAGATGGAATCTTAACTGATGATGAAATAATGAAATCAAATCAAATAATACAAGATATTAAAAATAATATTAATAGATTAAAAAGTGCTAATGTTATAACTAATGAATATTCTAAAAAAATTAAACGAGAGAAGTGGCTAAAGAATCATACATAAAAAAATTTATTGCCCTTCAAAAGGTTGATGTCACTCTTAAATTAATTGTTGACATTTTTAAAAGAAAAAAATCATTTGATAGAATCTGATGTTAACTTTTCAAAATTAGTTTTTAGAACCTCCTTATGATCTTTAAATTCTTTATCACTTAGACCTTTTATATATTCAGGATCAGTATTAAAATATTTAAGTTCTAAACATATAGGATTAAAAACTTGAGAATATAAAGGTCTGCCAATCCTTGGGGGATAAATGATCTCAACTCTATAAATATCAAGATCAGTAAGATTTAAATCATAGACTTCATTTATTTTATCAAGACTTTTTATTATAGGGATTAAATCATTTCCAATTGGGAGAGTTGTTTTCATATCAGACAAGATGAATCTTTTGTCATCATAATTTGATAATGATACTTTTTGAGATTCTATCAAGTAGATATCATGCTTTTCACTTTTAAGTTGATGTACTTCATCAATTTTATCTTTATGACCTGGATTCAATGTGTCTTTATAATCTTGATGAGAAAGTTTCCTGGCTACACATCTCTGAATTCCTTTACATCTGTTATCCTTTACAGGTTTCTCGGCTTCTGGAGGGAATATAGGATATCTATGTGTAATGCTTTCTTCTGTATCTGGGGTTTTAAATATAAATGTATGCTCTTCAAATTTAGGTTTTGTAAATGTTTCGTATGAATATTGTTTAGCACGAATAAATATTCCATTTTCTATTGGAGTAAAAGGTTTTTCATCTTTAAACGAAAATAATTCTTCAGATGAATTTATTAAATTTGAAAGTATAGGATTTTCAGAGATATCTCTTTCAAGGTCCTCAGTTCTTATTGTTAAAAACATTGAATCTGTATCCATTGCATGCATTGCTATATTCGATCCATATATAGGTTGTAAGATGTTATAATATGTTTCATACATTTGTAATTTTGAAAGTTCTAAAATTGCAAAGCCTATAAATATTGGTTTATTATATGTTTTCTCAAAATTCTGTAGTTCTACTGCAGTAAGATTTTCAGAAAATACTTGTGCGTTTTTAAATGTAGGCTTTCCTAGCATACGATTATAACGGGCTACATCTTTTTCACTATTTGTCAAGAGTTCTATATTAGTATACTTGTCCACATTCTCCATTGTCTTCCCAAAGACTGAATTGTTTAAAAGTTTATAACCATTGTCTTTTAAAAGGTTACCTTCTCTTTTTGCAATGTTTCTACAACGGATGTTCTCCTCGATGAAAGTCTTCATGAATGCTGCTTGTTTAAATCTTATAACAGTATGAACTTTTTTTAATTTCATTCCTTGTGAAAGATAAAACTGTAGGAGTCTATAGTGACAAAGATAATAAGTTCGATCTGTTTGATCACAAAGAAGTTTCATTGTTGGAGGTTTATCTTGTGAGATTTGCCAGGATGAAAGTTCTTGGACATTAATCTTTCTTCTTATAGGAGCTAAAGGGAAATGTCTTGTTCCTGATTTTATATCCTGAGGATAGTCAAGGTCACATTCTATAAAGTATCCTATTGGAGAATCTTTAGGAGTTGCACGTATTTCTTTTATAAGGTCTTTTAGGAAGGAGTCATTCTGTTCTTCAGAGGAGGAGTATATCTCACGAAAGTCACTCATTGGTAAATACTGAGTCATAATTCCTGAATATAAAGCTGTTGCATCTATATAAAGTATAAATAGAGGATTTTTCATTCCTTCTAATACTTCTTTTAGTTCCTCATCGTTAAGTTTTATATATGGATCATTAGACAGTCTTCGACTAGTAGTTATTGCATTTCTAGCTTTTATTTCTCTATTCCCCATTACTGAGGATACTCCTCCTCTAATGTTTGTTTTAATTAAATTAAACATGTCTTGCTCGGTTAAAAGATCTATAATTTTATCAGATTCTGGAAGATCTGAAGTCCAAATGGTATATAACATAGTATCCCAAGCTAAAGAAGGAGCTGTTATATAATTATAAGGTTTAAGAACAAAAGACTTTGTAAATTCCTCAAAGCAATCTGCTAGGATGTAAACATCTAGGGACAAGTACATACTTGTATAATCCCCAAGGTTTTTACAGCTGAATAATTCCCACATTTTATTTGCTCGGGAATATTCTTGATCTGTAATCCCAGATTTTGAAAGTAGTGAATAGAAATCTTCTTTCTCTGGTAATTTTGTTTCCTTATATCTCTCAAAGGAGTCAACGTAGTCATAGGGATATATTCCTTTTGCTAGACATGTAGGAAATTCTTCTGCTGGTATATTATTTTTTTCCAAGAACTCCCGAGTGATTTTAAAATCTTCTAGCTTTAATGTTTTTGCTATGCCATCTAAAGACATTTGGAGAAAGTTTAAGGAATCTATAAATTTTAATTTCCCATATTCAAGTGATTTATATTTTTCCTTTGTTAAGCCAATAACCTTGAAAGAGTTTTTGGCATTTGCTGCTAGATGCTTTATAAATAGATGTACGTCATAACCAAAAAGATTATGAAATATAACTGGTACAAATTTAGGAGTATGACAATTAAGATTGCAATCTCTATGGGCTGCTCCTCGATAATTATTTTCACTTTTTAAATGATCGTGATCTATAACCTTAGGATTGGATTCTCCATCATCTGTATTGATCTCTTGTTTGCACATCCAACAGTTGAATGTATTTTTATATTCTTCTAATTGTTGATCTGAAATATTTTGAGGATACTTTGTTTTTAATGCTTCAAATATTTCATGTTCTAGATCATTTATACTTGTAGTAAAATGATCCAAGACATCTTCTGAAGTTCCTTGAAATGCATATTCTCTAGATTCTATGACTTCGGGATAATTGCTTTTAAATAATAATTTATAAGCAGATGGTAATTGTTTAGTTTTTTTAACACTATTAGGTTTATTATTTTTTCTTAGAAAGGCCTTCAACCTTGTTGGTTTCTCCTTCTGTTTAGAGGCTTTCCATTCATCCATGAGTTTATATTTTTCTATTATTTTTAAATATTGCTTGACTAGATCTTGTTTATGATTTATAGATTCAAAGTCTCCGTAAATTACTCCTAATGTTTGTAATAAATTTGAAAAGTTTTTAAAATACATCCTGGGATCTGTAGGCATTCTAATTAAAGCTGGTGAATCCTTTTCACAAAATCTTGCATGCTTAATCATGGAGTTTTCAGTTGTTGAATAATGAAGACATCTTTTACATGTTCCTCCTCCACTAGTTGGATTCTCTGGAGATGTAAAAGCTTGAAAGTTTTTTATTAAAATATAATGTTGATTATTTTCATGTTCCAAGATTAAAAGATATATCTCCCTATCGCTTCCTTGTACTCCGTTACCCTGTATTTCATAGTCGGAAATATAAATTGGAATAATATCTCTGCATCCACGTCCCCATCCTTTAACATGTTCATAAATATTAAGTTTAAGATTATTTAGTTTTTCAAATTCTGGAATATCTTCTAGTTTCATTGGATGCATAAAGCCCCTAGGGAATATTAATTCATTTTCATATTCTTTGTATTTTAAAACTCTTTGAGGGTTTTCAGCTTGAGGATGTAAATATGCAAGTATTGACCACATAAAACATTTGTTATCCTTATTCTGTACGTTTATAACATTTTTAGATTTAAAGGGTGTAGGAATATAGGATTTAGGATTAGGTGGTAATCCCCTCCAATAATCAATCACTAAAGATTGGAAGGACTGAAATACTAAGTTTGAATCTCCTAATTCATTTTCAATCTCTTCTTGTTTTGCTTCGACTGCTTGAATTATTTCTTTGATGCTTTTATTAAATCCTCTAGTTGAAAATAAATATTTAAAAGGCATTGGGATTTCAACATCTAAAGGAGTTGTGTCTTCTTGGGCTCCTGCTCTCCAGTATTTTGCTTTTATTGTGATTTTATATTTTATAACATTATACCTTGTTGGTTTATAATTTTTTAAAGCCTCACAGAAAGAATCTTTTATATTTTTTTTATTTCTCTTTATATATTCTCCAGGGCTTGCAGGTCCATTAATTTTTAATTTAAATTCATCTATATGATTAAAATTATCCCAGTTGTATTTTTCTCTTTCAACATGATCAGGTTCTCCTTCTGAATAACATTCCTCATCCTCGGGATTTTCTTTTATATGTTCATTTAAATGTTTTAAATAGTAGAAATTTATTTTTGTTGAAAAGTTACAATGAGGGCATGTAAATACTTCTCTAAGTCTCCCGATACAATTTTCAAAATGTTTATTATATCCTGAATGTAGATATCTTCCTTTACATTTAGGACAGAGTTTTGAATTTGTGTCATTAAGATTATTTTCTTTTAGTAAGTGAGCCTTCGACTTACAGTGGGAAATTAATCCTGTTTTATTTTTAAAAACTTTATTGCAAATATTACAGTTCATTTTTAGAATAAATTTTTTTACTGGATCCTATGTTTTCTATTTTTATATTTTTAATTTTTTATTTTTTTATATTTTTATTTTTTATTTTTTTTTATTTTTTTATTACCAAGACCAGCAGTATTGTATTCACCAGTATTGTATTCACCAGTATTGTATTCACCAAGACCTGTATTCACCAAGACCTGTATTCACCAAGACCGCAAGCACCAAGACCTCCGAGTAGTGGGGATATATCCCTAACGACCGCAAGCCGACAGACGTTTTTCATAGCTTTATCAGCATTTTTCTTCGTTTTATAGCCTTAAATCCATATTTTTTAAATCTTGCGAAATAGAGCAAAATAAAAAATGTGCGTCTTTAGGGGTTTTTAGTGTTTTTTTGTACGTTTTTTGGGGTAAAATGGCCATAAAACATGAAAACAGTGGGAGGCTTGTGGTCGTTAGGGATATATCCCCACTACTTACTCATCAAGGTCATTTAAACAAAGACCACGAGTCATCCGATGAGTCATTCAAGGTCATATTATTACTTTTTCAAAATATTATTATTTTTTAAAAATTATTATTAATTGATCCAGCGGTGACCTACTTTTGGTCATACAGGAAATTATTGTTCCCATCATCCGATTTTATTATCATTTTGAAGCTTGGTGCAAGACCTTTCGAATGAGCTATTGAAGGTATCATCATCATTATTATTGGTGGTTATTATTATTTGACTATATTATTATTTTTAAAAATATTATTTTTTCATGTGACTGTCTTTGTTAGTCATGCCTTTGTTAACTTGCACTGTGCATGCTCCAGGCATATGAGGTCTTTATGTCAAATTAATAATATTTATCTAAATAATAATAAAGTTAATAAAAAATAATAATATTTTTCAAAATAATAATAAAGTTAATAATAATAATATTAATAATAATAATAATAATAATAATAATAAAAATTATAATAATAATGCCATTAATAATGATGATGATACCTTCAATACCTCATTCGAAAGGTCTTGCACTAAGCTTCAAAATCAGCTATTGTTTAACAAAATCAGATGATGGGAACAATAATTTCCTGAATGACCAAAAGTAGGTAACCGCTGGATCAATTAATAATATTTTTGAAAAATAATAATAAAATAATAATATTTTGAACAAATAATAATATGACCTTGAATAAGTCATCATATAACTCATTGGATGACTCATGGTCTTTGTTTATATGACCTTAATGAGTCATATGTCTTTGTTTAAAATTTGAGCTTGAAAAAAAATTTTTTTTAATTTTTTTACACCGGTCGAGGGGGGGGGGGGGGTATGTGATCCAGCGGTGACCAATCCATCTACTTATTATAATTACTTCACAAACCAGAATAATGATATTTGATAAATGAATAAGTTATCATTCATTTTATTAATTTATTTCCAGTCATTCCATTTGCACAATCAATAATTTCATTGACAGTCAATGAGAATGCGCTGACTTTGTCATTAAAATTTCATGGGATTCTTTTCCCATGTTTTGTTGACAAACTGGATTCAAACAGCTCAAATGCGCATGACGGAGACAACAATTCATTGCTGCATCTGGCGGTGAAATACCTCCAACCTAGTATATGCTGTTCTCTTCTCAATGCTGGAGCACAAGTTGATACTATTAACGATTTGGGAAACACTCCTTTGCTTCAGATGCTTACCGAGCCACCAATTGATATCAATAATGATGTAAGAAAATATTTTGATTGGTTTGTAAATATCAATTGTAGAATTTGAATAAATTAATCGATATCTCAAATATATTGATTGGAAACGGCGCAGATATCAATGTCAAATCAACCAATGGGATCACTGTATTCCATTTGGCATCGAATATTGGAAGTGAAAAGTAGAATTTATTAAAATTTATCAATAAATCATTGATAATAAATCAATTTATCAGATTAATGCTTGCTCTCGTGTCCAATAATCCTAAATTGATCAATATTTCCCCAATCGATTTTCAAACGCCTTTCACCAATCATTGGTTTGAATATGGAGAAATATTGATCAATCTTCTCTCCGACAATTTCCTCTCCGCAAATATTACAAATGTCACCTTTCAATCATGCGTGAAAGCTGAAACCAAACTATTGAAATTATTATTTGATAAATCAAGTTCTGCATTGCAACAATCAATCATAGAAAATCTCCTCCATGATTCTGTGAATAATGATAACAATGAAATGTTTGACCACCTTATAAGAACAGAAATATTGGAACCTAGATCATTGGAAGTGGGAGAAACCTTATTAACATTTATCATCAAGGAAAAGAAATGGAAATACGCGTGGAAACTATTGGAATCCATTAACAAATCGAAATTTGTCAACCTGAAAAACACGAGAAACCAATCAGCTCTTCAAATGGCAATTGAGATAGAGGAGAAAGATTTGATGGAAGCTTTGATTTATGAATCAAATGAATTCAATTGTGAGGATGCTGATGGACAAACGGTATTGACACAATTATTTGGGAAAATATCGATTTCCGATAATGTATTGATTGATTATTGATTATTGATATTTATTGATTTATAGGCATATTCCAAAAGAAGACTGATCTCAACTATTAAAGCAATAATCCCTCTAGGTGGTGACATCTATAAGGTTACCTCTCGTGGTCAGCGGATTATTGATTCTTGCACAGATATCAATGTTAGGGAGGAAATCGAGGATTTCTTTGGTAAACATTTCACAAAACCTGATGTGCAAAAGAGTGATAGAGATAAGGAGAAAGGAGTAAATTAATATATGGATTTGTATTATGAGATATTGCAATTTAGATGTGCAATATTTGCATGGACAATAATGTAAATACTGCATTACAATGTGGCCATTTGTTCTGTTTTGATTGTGTTGATCGATTGCACGCTTGTGCTATTTGCAACGCTGAAATAACCAATCGGATACAAATATTTTTTAATTGATTTTATGCAGCTCCATTTGATGGATTTGATTGGCTTAGCACTTGAACTGTGGAAATGGAAATTGATTTATTAATATTTAATATTGATTTATATTTTATTTTTGATCTCTTACTAGTTTTATTGGATTTTGGGTTGACTTTCGATTTTTGGTTTGATTTTTGATCTTCGGTTGGCTATCCATGCCGAATAATGATATTTTGTATAGGAATATTCAGCAATTTGGGTCTTGTGCCATTGGTTAAATTATTGGATAATGATTCAGTAGGTAAATGATTTTAACCAAATAAGCAATTGTATAAATTTTATTGATAATTTGTGCTGGATAAATTATTGATTATATAAATTATTGATAATTTCATATTCACTGATCCTGATTCATATTTATTGATCCTGATTCATATTCACTGATCCTGATTCATATTCATTGATCCTGATTCATATTCACTGATCCTGATTCATATTCATTGATCCTGATTCATATTCACTGATCCTGATTCATATTCACTGATCCTGATTCATATTCACTGACTCTGAATATTTTATTATATGTTTTATACAATGATATATTTATGTTTATTGCTAGCACAATCTTGGTTGCCCCATTTTATTGGAGCTTGATTTGATGTATTTATTTATTATACTTAGATTACAATTGCTTTGCGCCCCAAAATGAATGCGGTTGGACATAAAGTGATTCATATCTTGTATCAAAGATGCTTTCAGTGTATGCTTGGTGTAGAATATGTCCATCAAATTGACAATATGCCTTTCTCAT
This sequence comes from Schmidtea polychroa, assembly GCA_959609185.1. Lineage (NCBI taxonomy): Eukaryota > Metazoa > Platyhelminthes > Tricladida > Dugesiidae > Schmidtea > Schmidtea polychroa. The sequence continues at coordinate 148,155 of CAUHTR010000182.1, forward strand.
ATAATAGCATTTCTCGGAGAATTAAGAACATATCTGACGACATGTGGATGAAAGCACCGATGTTCCCAGTTTCTTATTGCAAGATATTTAAATGGAAATCTGTTCGAAGAAAATCTTGCGCAAAAATAAATAAATTGGACAAATTCCTGTGATGTTTGCAAGGATAGTGGACAATCTTTGTCAGGTTTTTATACAGGCGAGTGGCGGATTTAGATTTTAGTGCGTGGGGGCGAGGAAAATTTTCAGGGGGCGCCACAAATTATGAAGATGGTACTACTTATTTTCGCGAGTATTGAGTGAATACTAATATTATTAAAAAGCATTATATTCAGTAAATTTATTCTAGTAAATTTATTGATGTAACAAACATACAAGTTTTTTTATTATTTAAATTGCTTCCTGCGTGATTTCATTGAAGCAAAACGATTTATAGTCGATTCAAAGTCAATGTTCTCAGCCAGTTCGCGTTCTTTTGAAATTAATGCTAATCCAGACAGACGTTCCTTTGTCATTGTTGATCGCAAATAATTTTTGATGATTTTCAGTCTACTGAAACTTCTTTCAGCAGTAGCAGATGTAACAGGAAGAGTCAAGTATATTTTATAGAGAATTGCCAAATTGGGAAGTCCTGGCGCCATCTGTTTTTCAACCAAGAAAGGCAGCACCTCTTTAAGTTGTAGTTCACAAGATAGTAATGGGCGTATTGATGCATACACGTATTTGAAAGTATCATATTCTAGGATTGCTTCTTCAATATTAATATCGTTTTTGTAAATGTCGCATAAATTTTGAAAAGATTCTTTATTCTCTTCTGATATTTGTGATGGATCAAGACAGGAGAATAAAGCAACAGTGTTATGAAAATAATTAAAACGTTGATCTAGTTGTGTTAAAAGTGTATCCCAGACAGTGAAGAACGTTTCACATTTGAAGCGTGTAGTTGCATCATCAACCCTTTCATTTCTGTTAAGTTCACCTGCCATGCGTTTCTTTTTTGCAACTCAATTTTCTTTAAATTCTGTTTCAACATCTAGTAAGGAACCATTTTTGATAATAAATGATTTTACAGCAACATTTAGACTTTCAAAAGCTTTATCACTTCTCATATCAGCAAACTTATTTCTGGCAACATAAATCAATTGTTTTGCAAACGCAATATCAATGTCCTTTCTTTGCAAATAATTTGATAACACAAAGATATTATCTAACAGCTTTTGTAGAAATAGCATCAGAAAAACCAAAAAAATATTTTGTTATCAAAATAGATAGTCCCATAGCTTCTGCTCTGACACTTCCTTTGTGTTCTCTTGATTCCCCAAAATTTATATCCTATAAATCGTTCAACAACTTGTCCTGATTTTAACACTAATCTTAAAGAAACTGACATCTGATCAATTCTAGATATATCAATTGTTGAATCAACAATTAGAGAAAAGAATTGTGCAGACCTAATTTCATTATCAATATTTGCGGATAATTCTGAGGCAAGTGATTGAATTAGGTCATTTTGTACATCATGACATAAATAAAGTTCATTTTTCTTTTCAAACTTTAGATGATTATCCAAAGTGGAATCATATTTAGCCAATAAAAATAGCAATTCACAAAAATTTCCTGTATTACTACACCTGTCAGAGCCAGAATGTTCTCTGTGTCCTCTAAATGACAAACCTTGTTATGCTAAAAACAACGTTGCATCTACCATTCGTTTCAAAACTTCTCTATTTTTCCACTTGATAACACTCGTGACTGATCAAACCAGATATCTCAGTTTTATCATTTGAAATGCGATATTTAGCCAGCAAATATTGACATATTGCACATTGATGTTGATTGGAAGTTTCATGTTTAACGATTTTTTCCATGCCTTTTTTCCAGTTATAAACTCCAAAATTTGGGTCGGACCATTCCTTGCTATAATTTTCAGTTTTACAATCAGCGAATAACCAGCAAGCTTGGCAATGCATTTTTTGATTTGTTGGTGAATAGACAAGCCAATTTCTTTCCTCCTTCATACTACCTTTTCCAAAACATTTTGTGTACCAAGAAATTTGAAACTTGCGCCCAATTCATCTGTCGGAAATTGAAATGTTTCATTGAGTCCAGGTTGACATGGTCCGATTTCAAACAATTTTCGTATCAGTTTCGAGCTTATGCTCGTATTAATGTAGAGTCCTGGATCTGTAGGAAAGTCGGATTGAGGAAGAAGTGGTTCTTGTAAAATATCTGAAGCAAGTTGTTTTTCCACTGTATCAAAATTCTGAATCACCCTGATTATATTTCAAGCCCTGAGCAGGTAATGTTACCGTCTCAATATTCTCTGCACATGAATGTATAGCTGGGTGTTGTTCATCAACTACAGATAGTACTTGCTCATCTTCAACAAGAACTTTAGATGATGTTTCTGTCTCAGCAGCTCAGCACAGGAACTCGAATGCGTAGATGGGTGTTGATCATCAAATACATGCTCATTTTTAGCTGAAACTTCAGTTGATTGAACTACTTGCAGTTTAGACTGTTTAGTTAAAAATGATGTTAACTTAATATATTTGCTAGCATCTGCCTTGAGACTGGCTTCGTTTTGCCAATTTACGCCTAGATGATCCACTTAATTTGGTAACTGCTTTGCTTTTATTAGTGTCACCAGCTGACTCAGCCATGGCTCTAATTTATATTTTATTTTAATTCAATATTGAATATTATTTTAATATTTCAATAGTAACGCAATAATTTGTTTGTCAAAAAATTCCAAATTGACAATAATTATTATGGTTAGATTTATGTACAAACACTATACAAGCTTAAAAACTTCAAACAGTCGCTCTTCACTGGAGCTATGTAATATTATTATTATGATGCAGCATAACAGCTGGAGTTGCTTAAATCCAGTTGAACTTTGTACACAGACAAAACTGTAATAAGAGAAAGGCCAGGCCGTCTGGTTAGTGGCAGTCTCAGCACTGCTGAGTAAGCAGTAATCTGCACTACTGAAGAATATGCCTGCTGCTGTACTGCATCAACTATGTTTAACAACATAGCAGAATAATAGGTACTATCAATAATAATAATAATCTATAAACGGTGACTCTGAGCAGCTGTATGCTGCAGTGATAGTAGAATACATTTCAATCCATTTAGCTCTTCCAAATCAAAGATATATCAAATTGTCAGTGTCAGTGATCGGATTAATCTTAATGCTTGTACATTTTCATAAAAATTATCTTTGGGGGGCGCAAATTAGGATTCAACAGGGACGACTCCCCCCCCCCCCCCACTCCCATGCCTATAGCTAAATCCGCCACTGATACAGGCCTATGTTGTTATATCATAGAAGTCTTCAAATTTTTGTTTTAATTGAGACATGGCTGTAATGTATTGTTATATTTGTTATTTATTTTTGAATTGTAATTAGGATTTGTAGTATAAGGTTTTTTATCATTATCTACGTGTCACAAAAATATAAAACTACGTAGTGTAATTAACTATAGCAATTTATCACTATAGAAAATTACAACCAAAACAAAAGATCGATAAAAAATTAATTAACGAGATTAACAAGACAATCAAAAATTCAAACTAAAACTTATCAAAAGAAAATACGAAAGAAAATCCAACCAAAATTAATAAAAGGAAAGATTCGGAATATAAATTACAATTACATTTCAAGTTCCTATATTACTCAAGTCCGCGCGTATCTTTATAAATTATAAGTTACATAATTTTGGTATTGGATATTTCACAAAGCTGCATTTACTGGGAGCCAATTATTATTCACTTATAATCAGAATCCATAGTGCACATCCATTGACAGTAATTTAGACAATTGGACTATAAAGCATATTTTTTGTTATTAAAATATAAATATTGTTGAAGTCGTCGCATATTAATTATTAATTTATATACATCCACCCCAGCTGTACAGAGACAATTTCTTTACTGGTGACTCTGCTTGGTCATATAACCTTTCTCCTGCATAATAATAATAAACATAACAATAACACAATAATAATACTTAATTATAACACTCATATACTTCGGAGTCTATAACAATGACTTTGAAGTTTATCATAAGGTCATCCCTTTGAATGAAGTTGTAAGGTTTATTAAGGAGAATAGCTTCAGCAGCTAGTGTACTTGTACGACACATTTGTCAAAATAAACAAATTAAACTTAGGAATACAGAACAGTTCCGTAAGCATCTTTGCTCCGGCTGCCAAAATTGAGTCTATGATCAAGGAATTATATTTTGGGAATCTTGTATCCATAAAGGCTAATGTGAAGCTTTGGAGATACTTGATAGTTTCTTGTTTGATTTCGACTTGGAATTGTCATATGAATGTAAAACTAGTATAATATCTCACTTAATAAGAAGTAAGGTTTCATTTAGACAGTATTTTCCAGGGAGAAATCGTGAAAACAATGGGATTTGATTTACATTTAACGAATTGCATTTTCAACAACCAGAAAAACTATCAGATTTTGAAAGAAAAATCGATAAAACTTTCGCAATTTAGAATCTCATTTCAAAACCAGAAATCTCCTTCATTTCTAGGCAGTAGAGAGAAGAGGTCAAAGAACTCGGAGCTAAAGCAATAAAGTATTTATTACCTTTCACTAACATAGAGCTTGTCGAAAACCATTTCCGTCTTATGCACAAATGAAGATCGCAGTTGGGGCATGAGTGGCAATGAGTAGGTGTAATATAGTAGATGGAGGGAGTGAAAATGAATAAAAGGTCTAATCAAGGGGTACGAAGAGAATAAATGTTGGGAACCGCTAATATATGTTTTTTATTAAGTTATTGCGCAAGAAATACTTTGTTTTATTGTATGGATTGTTTTGCCATGGTTACCAAATAATTATTGCACAAATTCTATCACGATATTGTATTGTTTTACTCACCCAGTTATTAACAATTAATTGTAATTTTGTATTAATAAATAAAGATAATACTAATCGCCATTCATACATCTTTTTCATTATATATTTCGATAGCATCATCATAATCAAAAACAATTTTCAACAAACATTATTTTTCACTTTCAAAAATTCTTTAAAAAAATATTATTTTAATTATATTTTTAATTATTTAACATAACTATTATTAATATACATCAACATACAAAAACTAAATTAAAAACATTCAACACACACACGCATTCACTGCATTCTGCACATTGATTTTAGGATTAAAAGTTCTGATCAATAATGCTTCACATATCACACGCTCTGAACAATTATCAAATTTTTTTGATAAGATTTTAAATTCCGACTTTCCTAATTCTATTATACAAACTTTATTATGATCATTAATATTATCACTCCCTTCTGTCGTCAATGTTCTTGCACTCGAGTACAGAGATAACGGAAGTCTCTCCAATACATGTGGCATTACACATATTACATGTGAATTGATAAACGAGATCCGAACACATTCCAAACAGCGTTTGAGATTCACTAACAATATGGTGAAAGGATTGGTTTATCGATCATGGTGTATTAAGTCAAAATGATTTTTATCAATAATCATGACTCCAAGTTTATAAGTCAACAAAACATGTTCTCGAGTTTGACCATCTTTTGAAATCCCATTTCTAAATTCTTCAATAATTCTCCTAATAGAAGTTTCGAAAGCATTATAATCTCTCCAAATTGTCTTAATACGAAGCAATGGAGTAACAATAGCCCGATGATAGATTCGACGTATGACAATTATCTTTTGACTTTCAGTATATTGACTTTTGGCTTGAGTTGATTTTAAGAAACTCATATGATCTGACCAGATGGGAAAACTCTTTAAATCCAAACCCATTTTATCTACTGCATAATCATATGCTTTAGCCATTCTTTCTTTGAAACTAGGAGTATTATTATCCTTATCTTTTAGGTGAGACAAATAAAGTTTCCATAATTCGATGTGATAAGTTCGCAGTAAATATTCTATTTCTTCCGTATTTAAAAAAGGCAATGTCATTTTTATAAATGACAAAATAACCGCACGACTCCACTATTCGTCATGCCTAAAAACTCAGTAAAACGTGTAGATAATTAGTTGAATTACTGATGAAGATCGGCTATTCAAAACGGGTTTTATTGTTTATAAATGACAAAATACCCGCACAGACCACTATTCCTAATGCCTGTGTGCCTAACACAATAAACACCACAATCACACACAGACGCAAGGCCGAGTTCATACAGCCAGTCAGAAGGAGAAGCCATTCCCCCTCTGACTGGTCGAAACGCATGGTGCTTATCTTCCACTTTTGAAAACTCAGTAAAACGTGTAGATAATTAGTTGAATTACTGATGAAGATCGGCTATTCAAAACGGTTTTTATTGTAAACGTTGAAAGAGACTGTTGATAAATGCATGAATAATGCTGAGGATCCTAGTATGAATGAATGAATGTAAATTGACTAATATGTCGAATGATGTAGTGAATATTAGTATTGATACTATCAACCAAGATGAGCCAAAATATACGATGGTATTGCCATATTCTAAAGGATATAAGTATTTCAAAAGAAAGATAGGTAAACAGCTGAGAAAATTGAATTATAGACTTGTTTCGAAATCGTGCAAAGTACGTAGTATGTTTGTTAGTAAATCTCAATCCCCGGTTGGATTGTGTTCGAATTCACATGTAATATGTGTAATGCCACATACATTGGAGAGACTTCCAGTCATCTCTGTACTCAAGTGCAAGAACATTGACGACAGAAGGGAGTGTCCAATATTAAGGATCATAATAAAATTTATATGATAGAATTAGGAAAGTCGGATTTTAAAATTATTTATAATTGTTTAGAGTGTGTGATATGTGAAGCATTATTGATCAGAACTTTTAATCCTAAAATCAATGTGCAGAATGCAGTGAATGCGTGTGTGTGTTGAATGTTTTTAATTTAGCTTTTGTATGTTGATATTGAATAATAATTATGTTAATCAATTAAAAAAATAATTAAAATAATATTTTTTAAAAGAATTTTTCAAAATGAAAAATAATGTTTGTTGAAAATAGTTTTTGAAAATAATTATTTAAAATTGTTATTTATAATTTAAAAATTTATAGATTTAATAATTTGTTTATAAATTATTAATATAGTATATTTATTCATCCCTAGTGAATGTAGGTAACCTGATGATGATGATGATAGTGATGCTATCGATATATATATATAGTGAAAAAGATGTACGAATGGCGATTTTTATTAATAGAATCTTTACCGTGTTTATTTCAAGATATTATTAATTATTTTGATTATATATTTAAAATTGAATTTCATAAAGTTATGAATTTTACGATTTTGTTTATTCAATGAGAATAGTAAATATTTATTTAAGGAACCGATTGATTGTCTTAGTGCAATTTCTAGCTAATTATTGATTATTGCCAGTTTCAGGGGGGCCTTTCATAAATAGTAATATATTATTAACTATGGACAATATATGTGTAAATGTCAATAATTTATATAAATAATTCAATGATGACATCATTTACAATTTGTTTGAATGAACTGACAAAGGCAATCTCGAGGTGTTCTTTGACCTCTTGTGATCAATATTATCATGATGGTTGCTAGATGATTTCCTTTTCCTTGATAGAGTCAGGCATGTTTGTCCTATGTCCATTAGAGAGCTTTGAATCCCATATATTTTCTGTGTCAAACCTGGGAATAGTGAGCACCAACCGAATCCAGAAACACATGTTCAAATTTCATCTCCCCAAATTCCATTGAAACGAAAGATCTCTTTCATAATTGCAAAGATGTCATGCTCTCAATAGTAAGGAAAAGTTGCAGGATTAAAACTCTAAAAACAAAATGACCAACTTATTTTAAAACAAAAAAATTAAATGAATATTTAAACAATTGGATAAAGTTTTAATTTTTCACCATTTATCGAAAACATTTTATTGTTTTAATTGGTCAATATTTACGGGAAATTAAATTTAGATTGTTTACCAAACAGATCTCCATCGACCGTTCTTCGTGAAAAATGTCGGTTGGTTGCAGGCCTTTAAACAGTAAATGCGTTATAGTAAATGGCACTCAAGCAGCTCCTTGAAGCACTTCAACAATCAATATTTGGGAATTTATCATTTAATTTACTACATTAATTATTTTACAATTTCCTGACCATCATGAGTTTCAAATTTGCAATAAAATGGATCGCTTTGCCATACCGAGAATGTCAACATGATTTGTCACGCTTGTTCACAAATGATTCCTGGTAAATAATTGCCTGTCCCATGAAGAGCATAAGCAGCAGCAAGAATTGACAGTCAACACAAATATCAAAGGTTTGCATTTATTCCTATTGGTGATAATCTACATCTAGTCTGGTCATTCCTGGCCATAAAGCAGCCAATAAATATTCTCTACATCAGATATACCATTCAAATGATACACTAAATCTTGCCTTGCCTTCACCTATGAAAGAAATTCCATCTGCACGGACAGACCTTATCAAATTAAAAATTCCTGTCCTTGGATAGCAAATAAATCACTGGGAATATCAATAAAACATTTAATGTGGCCTTGTGATACCTTTCTAGGAGTGGCGGAATAACAACTGCAGCCCTTCTAATTATCCCCCTTGAACATAGAGTGCAATTATAAGCTGCTCGGCAAGGAAATAATCAATCATATGTGACATCAATATAAACATTACACCTCTAGAAATGCTAGAATAGAACTTTGTGACAAAAGCTGTAGAAATGAAATAGAAATGCAATTTATCCTGAATATTGTTCATGGGCTCCATCATGGCAGGCACGGTAGCAAGATAGATCTAGATATTCCAATAATTGCCCACATTTGACCATCCGCATTCAAATCAAAGCAGGAAATTATTGATTGCCGACAACTGACGGCACCTTTGATCACTGTCAACAAGATTTGTTGAGTGCATTTATCGAATTATTCCCTATTTTTATTGAGTCAATCAATTTTACAATTGATCCGAAATATCTCGATGACAATTCACTGAGCATTTATTGATAGAATTCTCAAAATGTGATTCAATTAGGGATTCGTAATGATTATTCTATTTCCTCATAGCAGATTAATTGTAATCCATTAATGAACTAAATGCCTGGAGATTGGAAGCCTGTGTAATATTGATAGAGGGCTCAGTGCAGATGATCTACAGCAATTGCTTGATAAAGCCTTGGTCAATGAAGGGTGTCAGGAAATTGTCAGTATTATCAGGAATTATCATAGAAATGAATGAAATGAGAGGAGAATGATTGGTGAACCCTAGAATCATGCAGATCATAGAATAATATGAAAATAATAAGTATATATTATTAGCTACCTACAGGCGGCTTACACTTAATCACCTCAATAAATCCTCAATCTCAATTAGCAACTCACACAGGAATATGGATGAAACAGAAGGGCTAAAACCTCCAATATTTCAGTTCAGTAAAAAATATCCGTTCCAATGAAAACCTAATGAATTTTATCAATTGATTAGCCACAAATTTGCGGTTACGAAGTGGAAGGTTAGTAATATCCAGTAGCACAAATCCTTCAATTTAGATCAACATATGGAATGAAGTGAATGGCGTTTGCTCTATAAAATTTGTTACGCGCGTGTGAAATAAAAATTGGACTAGTAGACAATGTAAAATTGATATCAAAATATAATCGTTCTCGTCATTTGCTGCCTTGAACGTTGTGCTAATTCATACAATAAGAGCATATTATAATGTTTTCATGAAGCATTAAACTCGTCAACAGAGTTAACCACCGAACTGCTTGATGTTTATCATGTTCAAGCAAATCCTGATATCAATCCATTTCTCATTACGATTACCTTTCACAATAAGAGGAAGTTACCAAGGACATTTATCAGTAATAAACAATCATGCAATCAGAAAATGATTGAAAGGTTTGGAAACAATTTGAAACATTACAGAATTATCCAAAGCTTCTCAATTAAACCATCATGATAATTCATTAAATAATTAATATTGATACGGATAGTTTCAGGGCTGAAATAAATCCGACGGGTTTCACAGTTTATAACAACCTAATGGTGCAGCCAGTGGACAATGATTTCATGCCGCCTGGGTTATGGATCCCCAGGTGTTCCATGCTGCCTGGATTATGGATCCCCAGCGGTTCCATGCCACCTGGATTATGGATCCCCAGCGGTTCCATGCTTCCTGGATTATGGATCCCCAGCGGTTCCATGCTGCCTGGATTATGGATCCCCAGTAGTTCCATGCCGCCTTGATTATGGATCCCAATGGTTCCATGCCGCCTTGATTATGGATCCCCAGTGGTTCCATGCCGCCTGGATTATGGATCCCCAGTGGTTCCATGCCGCCTTGATTATGGATCCCCAGGTAGTTCCATGCCGCCTTGATTATGGATCCCAATGGTTCCATGCCGCCTTGATTATGGATCCTCAGCGGTTCCATGCTGCCTGGATTATGGATCCCCAATGGTTCCATGCCGCCTGGATTATGGATCCCCAGCGGTTCCATGCCGCCTTGATTATGGATCCCAATGGTTCCATGCAAACTGGATTATGGATCCCCAGTGGTTCCATTCCGCCTTAATTATGGATCCCAGCGGTTCCATGCCACCTGGATTATGGATCCCCAGTGGTTCCATTCCGCCTTAATTATGGATCTCCAGCGGTTCCATGCCGCATGTATTATGGATCCCCAGCGGTTCCATGCTTCCTGGATTATGGATCCCCAATGGTTCCATAATGTTCATCATTTGCAAAACAATAAATAATATTCTTCTGATTTGAAGGAATTTTGACAAGTTATAATTATATTTGGCTATAATTTTGAATTGGACACCATTTGAAAATACACTTTCTGCGTCAGTAAGAATCATTTCTGTTAGATTGAAAACCGCTGATCTAGATCATGTGTAAATTTGCTAGATGCCCAGAATCAGATTATTTTCTTAATTTGTTTAGGGGCTAAAATACGATTCAATGTATTAATTGCTCCTTTATCCTATTATATAATGTGATAGAGACGGCTGGTTAACATATTTGATATCAGCACGCAAAATTAGATGGGCTTCAATTGATAATTTGAATAAAATAACAAAGATGAAAATATAGACCTTTGTAATGTTACAATCCAACAGTTAATATTGCGGCAGGAAATTCCCTTTAGCTACCAGGATCTCTGAATGCAACATTTCTCTTACCATCATTTATATAATAAATGTTCCACATACGGAGATACATAACGGATCACGTTATAATATAAACGGATGTTTATAAACAAATATTTTTGACATTTTATTCCTAAGAACATTCCATAGGAAGTCCATAAAATTGAAAATTGAAGTGAATTGAGATTTTGCTTGATAAGAAATATCCGCAATGTTGAATTATTTTTAAGGGAAAATTTTCCCTTCGTATTCAGCAAAATCTGTTATGGATTCAATAAAAATTATCATACATGTAGATGTTATGCAATCTTATTGCACAATAACTAATGAACCTATAGAAATGATTATCATTTATTGATGCGGCTCAGCTATCCTATATATCCTACACATTGCAAATATATAGTACAAAATCATGTTCCTTAATTTAAACAGAATATATCAAAAGTGTCCCAAACCAAAATCAATAATAAAGAAAAGGATCCTTATAAGTCAACACGAAGAATTACACCATGTGGACAAGAATTGACTCTCCAATAAGAAAGTCTTTTGGTTTTGTTTTTAAAATCACTAAGAGGAAAATATTTGAATAAAGAGAATTGTACCACATTTTGTCTTTCTGTATAATGAATTACATAAATACAATTGAAACATGAATATAAAAGTCAAACGGATGCCTTCAATCATCACATTTAGCAATTGAAGTGGATACGAGTGCAATAAACTCGGTGGAACACTTCAGGAGCCTTTATTGAATATAATAGGGCAGCTAAAGCTTTTATTGCTCATTGATTTATTATGAAGCGATGATTTGATTGCAAGTTTTCATTTGGAAATTTAATTCTTCCTACAGAAATTATTAAAAGAAAAAATTTGATTGGAACGGATACCAATGACTCGGAAAATACAATTGTGAACCTAGATAAAATGCGCAAATACAAAAATAAAGATAAAAATTTGGAAAGCTTTTGGTTCTAGCATGACTTAATGAACTTTTCAATTGTTATAGTAAGAATAGTTGGCAGCTACAAGGTTGGTGTTAATCCTTGAGTATGATGGCCATCATTTTCATAATTTTCATTCTAATCGCATTGATAAATCCAAATATATCCCTAGACAATATTGTCATGATTTAATTGGTTTTGCAACGAAAAAAATTAATTTTAAAAGCCATCCATTAAACATTCTCTAAAGGTTCTTTGCGAGAGTCAAAGCCAAACGAGTCTTTCTTTATAATAATTGGAAGGTCTATTTATCAAAATGATGTTATTGAACGTCGGCAGTGTAGAATATATACATAAACTTATCTGCTTTGTATGGATATCTCATTTCTTGCTTCCAATATAATAAAGAACGAAGCATATTAATTACTGTACGCCTACGACATTAAACCAATCCAGAAAGTTTGATTCCATAAAGAGCTAGTAGAGATGCCTGGTCAAAAGATAGAAAAGTATTCATAGTGTCAACATGTGAGGAAGGAGGCCAACATTGGTGCGTCTGGTTCAAATAAAAAGCTAGAAAATATAGAAAATAATCGAGGAAAGAAATAACCGCATGCTAATAGAACCTGAAAGACATGAAAAACATTGAATGTTTGACATTTTAGAGTAAAATTGTTTATTTGTTGCTTTGATATGGGAATAAGTTAATCGGTTTTTGTGAATTCACTTGCTGACTTGTATATATTTGATTCAATCAATCATCCCATCAGGATCCGATATTAACCCGGTTGATAACAATATTGACCCCCTTCAATGATGTAACCAATGGAGATGGATGACAAGCAGAGCATGGTCAACATATCTCCACTTTGCCGTTTCCTTTACTTAGTAATGTAGAGAATGAAAAAATTCCCCTAAAAAATGTTTTGTCTATCATTTAAAAATATCCCCAAAGAGCTATTTAAGTTTTCCTATTATTTTTACTTGCCCTTAAACTTTTATGAAATAAAGCTCAATTAAAACTCCCAATAAAGATTTCAAAATAAATTATTAGATGGAAATGAATTACGATTATATATATATATATAATAAATGCTTTCGATATAATTAATAATGCAAATATTATCATCGTAGCATTTACAGCTGGGATTCTATGAATAGCAAGCAATTAAATAAATATTTATTAAACCTCTGACATATTAATGAATAAATTTATCTTACAAATAGAATTCAAAAATTAAACCAATTAATTCACTTTTAATATCGAAATAATGAAATCGATCAAATTTAATAATTAAATAATATTTAAACCTGGATAGAAATCATTTGCTTTTGACATTTTAACTTTTGCACCAGTTTCCTTTTGGATTTGCCCAATCGCTTCTCCACCTTTGCCAATAATTGCACCAGCAGCAATCGATGGTACCAAAATTTTAAAATGTACATTTTCATTCACTAAGAAAAACTTATCGATAAAATTAATCAAAATTTCAATATAAAATTGAAAAGTTTTCATATTAATTTCACTTACATTGTTAAGAATAATTATTAATTATTTACTGTGCTTATGTTATTTAAAATTTAATTCTTACAGGAAGAACTTTTCATATTGCTTCCTTGAGAACTTTCATCTGATGGCTTGGACCATCCTTCTTGTGAAAAATCATAATCTGATTCTTTATCACTTCCATTCATTTTATGCTTTCATGATCAGCTGAAATTGAATTGAATGCGTAAACAAAAGCTAATTAAAAGAAAATTAAACAACATTGAAATATTTATATAACATTTTAACTCTTATTTACTTTTCCGATATTAATAATTCAGATAAAAAATTTATTGATGAATATGAATATTTTTAATTGATCATTTTCAAGGAATATGTGAAAATTATCTGAAAATTTTCAATCAAGTATTATGTAATAGTAAACAAAAATTCAATTGGTTGACTTTCAAGTGTAATGTATAAAATATATTAAATAAAATATTTTTGCCATTATAAAATCTCCATCTCAAAATCGAATTGAGTCTTAATTATATTGAATATTGTGACAATATAAATTTGGGTACTTCCGTGTTAACTTACCCCCAAAAATTAAATTATAAAATACAATTAAAATAACAATATAAAAAATGAGAGAATACATTATTGATGACGTTATTGAACATTATTGAACATGAATTTATTAAGGCTATCTGTGATTTATGTGATTATGTGAGTTTATGTGGCGCAAACGTGTTCTAAGCAACAGTGCCGATGTGTTCGACACTATTCTCAACGACATTGTGGTTTTCTGGCCATCTGGATGACCATTTACAAACTCTTTGCAAACATTTGCTGAGTTTGTAACTGTGATTTGGAAAATAAATATAATAATTAGTAGTGTGTTTCCATCCCTAACGACCACAAGCCTCCCACTGTTTTCATATTTTATACCTATTTTGCCCCCAAAACGTAAAAAAAACACTAAAAACCCTTAAAAACACATATTTTTTATTTTCCACATTTTGAAGACATTCCGATTCAAAATTAAAAACTTAAAATAAAACAACAAAAATACTATAAAACGGGAAAAAATACCGATAAAAATATGAAAAACGTTTGTCGGCTTGTGGTCGTTAGGGATGGAAACACACTACTTGTAGGTCATCGCTCTGTAAGTCGCTAGATTGTAAGTCGCAAGATTGTAAGTCGCAAGATTGTAAGTCATCGGTTCGAGTCTGGCGACTTATAGACTTGGCGACTTACAGACCGATGACTTACAGACTTGCTTTCGCCAGTTTGGCAAGTCACAGGTTTGATAAAAATAAAAATCTAAAAAATAAAAATCTAAAAAATAAAAATCTAAAAAATAAAAATCTAAAAAATAAAAATCTAAAAATAGAAAACATAGGATCCAATAAAAAAATTTCTTCTAAAAATGAATTGTAATATTTGCAATAAAGTTTTTAAAAATAAAACAGGATTAATTTCTCACTATAAATCGAAAGCTCACTTACTAAAAGAAAATAATCTTAATGACACAAATTCAAAAGTTTGTACTAAATGTAAAGGAAGATTTCTTCATTCTGGATATAATAAACATTTTGAAAATTGTATTGGGAAAAATAGAGAAATATTTACATGCCCTCATTGTAACTTTTCAACAAAACTAAATTTCTATTATCTAAGACATTTAACAGAATGTAAAAATAAAAAACAAAATTCTGATATTGAGGAATGTCTTTCAGAATGTCATTCAGAAGGAGAACCTGATCATGTTGAAAATGAAAAATACAACTGGGATGATTTTAATCACATAGATGAATTTCAATTTAAAATTAATGGACCTGCAACCCCTGGAGAATATATAAAGAGAAATAAAAAAAATATAAAAAATTCTTTTACTGAAGCTTTAAAAAATTATAAACCAACAAGGTATAATGTTATAAAATATAAAATTACAATCAAAGCAAAATATTGGAGAGGACCGCAAGGACCAGAAGGCCAAGAAGGACCAGAAGGCCAAGAAGGACCAGAAGACCAAGAAGGACCAGAAGACCAAGAAGGACCAGAAGACCAAGAAGGACCAGAAGACCAAAAAGGACCAGAAGACCAAAAAGGACCAGAAGACCAAGAAGGACCGCAAGGCCCAACAGCCTTAGATGTTGAAATCTCAATACCTTTTAAATATTTATTTTCAACTAGAGGATTTAATAAAAGCATCAAAGAAATAATTCAAGCAGTAGAAGCAAAACAAGAGGAAATAGAAAATGAATTAGGAGATTCAAACTTAGTATTTCATTCCTTCCAATCTTTAGTGATTGATTATTGGAGGGGATTACCACCTAATCCTAAATCTTATATTCAAACACCCTTTAAATCTAAAAATGTTATAAATGTACAGAATAAGGATAACAAATGTTTCATGTGGTCAATACTTGCACATTTACATCCTCAAGCTGAAAACCCTCAAAGAGTTTCAAAATACAAACAATATGAAAATGAATTAATATTCCCTCGAGGCTTCATGCACCCAATGAAACTAGAAGACATTGCAGAATTTGAAAAACTAAATAATCTTAAACTTAATATTTATGAACACGTTAAAGGAAGCAGAGATATTATTCCAATTTATATTTCTGATTATGAAATCAAGGGTAACGGAGTACAGGGTAACGGAGTACAGGGTAACGGAGTACAGGGTAACGGAGTACAGGGTAACGATGCCACTAGGGAGATATATCTTTTAATCTTGGAAGACCAAAATAATCAACATTATGTTTTAATAAAAAACTTTCAAGCTTTTACATCACCAGAGAATCCAACTAGTGGAGGAGGAACATGTAAAAGATGTCTTCATTATTCAACAACTAAAAACTCTATGATTAAACATGCAAGATTTTGTGAAAAGGATTCACCAGCTTTAATTAGAATGCCTACAGATCCCAGGATGTATTTTAAAAACTTTTCAAATTTATTACAAACATTAGGAGTTGTCTATGGAGACTTTGAATCTATAAATCGTAAACAAGATATAATTATGCAATATTTAAAAATAATAGAAAAATATAAACTCATGGATGAATGGAAAGCCTCTAAACAGAAGATGAAACCAGAGAGGATGAAAGCCTTTCTAAGAAAAAGAAATAAACCTAATAGTGTTAAAAAAACTAAACAATTACCATCTGCTTATAAATTATTATTTAAAAGTAATTATCCTGAACTCATAGAATCTAGAAAATATGCATTTCAAGGAACTTCAGAAGATGTTTTAAATCATTTAACTAAAAGTATAAATGATCTAGAACATGAAATATTTAAAATATTAAAAACAAAGTATAAAGTAAATATTTCTAATCAACAATTAGAAGAATATAAAAATACTTCCAACTGTTGGATGTGTAAACAAGGCATTCTTCCTGAGGATGGAGAATCCAATCCTAAGGTTATAGATCACGATCATTTAAAAAGTGAAAATAATTATCGAGGAGCAGCCCATAGAGATTGTAATCTTAATTGTCATACTCCTAAATTTGTACCAGTTATATTTCATAATCTTTTTGGTTATGACATACATCTATTTATAAAGCATCTAGCAGCAAATGCTAAAAACTCTTTCAATGTTATAGGACTTACAAAGGAAAAATATAAATCAGTAGAATATGGAAAATTAAAATTTATAGACTCGTTAAACTTTCTCCAAATGTCTTTAGATGGCATAGCTAAAACAATGAAAGCAGAAGATTTTAACATCACTCGAGAATTCTTGGAAAGAAATAATATACCAGCAGAAGAATACTCGACTTGTTTAGCAAAAGGAATATATCCCTATGACTATGTTGATTCATTTTCAAAATATAATGAAACAAAATTACCAGAGAAAGAAGCCTTCTATTCACTACTTTCAAAATCTCATATTACAGATCAAGAATATGCTAGAGCAAATAAAATGTGGGACTTATTCAACTGCAAAACTTTAGGAGATTATACTGAGATGTATTTATCCTTGGATGTTTATATCCTAGCAGATTGTTTTGAGGAATTTACAAAATCTTTTGTTCTTAAACCCTACAATTATATAACAGCTCCTTCTTTAGCTTGGGATACTATGTTATATACCATTTGGACTTCAGATCTTCCAGAGTCTGATAAAATTATAGATCTTTTAACCGACCAAGATATGTTTAATCAAATTAAAACAAATATTAGAGGAGGAGTATCCTCAGTAATGGGGAATAGAGAAATAAAAGCTAGAAATGCAATAACTACTAGCCGAAGAATATCTAAACATCCTGATGATGCATACATAAAACTTAATAGTGAGGAACTAGAAGAACTATTAGAAAGAATGAAAAATCCTTTATTTATACTTTATATAGATGCAACGGCTTTATATTCAGGAATTATGACTCAGTATTTACCAATGAGTGACTTTCGTGAGATATACTCTGAAGATTCCTCAGAATGCCCTCTAGAAGAAGAACAGAGTTCCATCTTAAAAGACCTTATGACAGAAATACTTTCAACTCCTAAAGATTCTCCAATAGGATACTTTATAGAATGTGACCTCGATTATCCTGAGGATATAAAATCAGGAACAAGACATTTCCCTTTAGCTCCTGTAAGAAGAAAGATCAATGTCAATGAACTTTCATCCTGGCAAATCTCACAAGATAAAGCTCCAACAATGAAACTTCTTTGTGATCAAACAGATCGGACTTATTATCTTTGTCACTATAGACTCCTACAGTTTTATCTTTCACAAGGAATGAAATTAAAAAAAGTTCATAGTGTCATAAGATTTAAACAGGCAGCATTCATGAAGGCCTTTATAGAGGAGAACATCCGTTGTAGAAACATTGCAAAAAGAGAAGGTAACCTTTTAAAAGATGGTGGTTATAAACTTTTAAACAATTCAGTCTTTGGCAAGACAATGGAGAATATAGACAAGTATACTCATATTGAACTCTTGACAAATACTCCGAAAGATATAGCCCGTTATAGTCGTATGCTAGGAAAGCCTACATTTAAAAACGCACAAGTATTTTCTGAATGTCTTACTGCAGTAGAACTAAAGAATTATGAGAAAACATATAATAAACCAATATTTATTGGCTTTGCAATTTTAGAACTTTCAAAATTACAAATGTATGAAACATATTATAACATCTTACAACCTATATATGGTTCTAATATAGCAATGCATGCAATGGATACAGATTCAATGTTTTTAACAATAAGAACTGAGAATTTAGAAAGTGACATCTCTGAAAATCCTATACTTTCAAATTTAATAAATTCATCTGGAGAATTATTTTCGTTTAAAGATGAAAAACCAAATACTCCAATAGAAAATGGAGTATTTATTCGTGCTAAACAATATTCATATGAAACATTTAGAAAGCCTGAATTTGAAACTCGAACATTTATATTTAAAACCCCAGAAAAAGAGGAAATTATTACACATAGATATCCTATATTCCAAGACGAGAAACCTGTAAAGGATAACAGATGTAAAGGAATTCAGAGATGTGTAGCAAAGAATCTTTCTCATCAAGATTATATAGATACATTGAATCCAAATCATAAAGATAAAATTGATGAAATACATCAACTTAAAAGTGAAAAGCATGATATTTACTTGATAGAATCCCAAAAAGTATCATTATCAAATTATGATGACAAAAGATTCATACTAAGTGATTTAAAGACAACTCTTCCTATAGGAAATAATTTAATCCCTATAATAAAAAATCTTGATAGATTGAATAAAGTGTATGATTTAAATCTTACTGATCTTGATATTTATAGAGTTGAGATAATTTATCCCCCAAGGATTGAGAGACCTTTATATTCTCAAGTTTTTAATCCTATATCTTTAGAACTTAAATGTTTCAATATTGAAGATGAATATATAAAAGGTCTAAGTCCTGAAGAATTTAATTATAATAAAACTCAGTTACAAAGTATTATTCAAAGTCTATGAAGTATAAGTTGAAGTAGTAATTATTCGTCATGGCCTCTAGACCTAATACAATCTTCCATAAACTTTTCAGCATCTTCAACTCTTTCTTTTAAACCTGAAAAAAATTCATCAGTTGAATAGGTTTTAAGACATAGTTCATAAGATTCCGCTTTAAACTTTAATCCACAATAAGCAATCATTAAATTCATAACAAATTCATCCTTTTCTTCTGAAGTTTTCTTCTCCGTAAAATAATACTCTAGTACATTTTTATACATATCAGTTGCTCTATCAAATATTGGATTGAGGTCACCTCTTGGATCCTCAGGAATTGAATCCTCAGGAATTGAATTCCCATTATCCTTTGGATTCCCAGAATTAGGGCTCATTTCTTTATAAAATTATTTCATCGGAATTGGATATCCTAGACTTTGTATGCAATTACTGATTGAATTCTCATCTTTAACATACGAAGTCTATAACATACGAAGTCTAATGACATATAAACTCTATGTTGAATGCTTTTCAATCATGACTGAATCTGACCTTCATGTAACTTCGTGTAACTTCGTGTAACTTTGTCTTACTTTATCTCTTATAAAATGTCGGTGATCAATTTAAGATGCTCAAAGATGGAGGAACTTGTAGAAAAAGGTAAAGAATTACATCTTGTTATTCATGAAATAATCAAAGACTATGGCTTAAAACTTTCTAGACTTAGAAATATAATAATTATATTCATTATCACTATCGTTTTATCTTTGGTATTGGTCTACGTAATAATGCATCGAGTTCCATCATTATTATCTTATTCCTTGCCTCAGACTGACCTCCAGAATTCCTAGAATCATGTCTTTTATTCATACTTTCTATATAGGCCTTGTCAACTAAATTAGCACTTTCAAATAAATATTCATTCTGTTTCTTTAATTCATCATTTTCAATATGAAGATCAACAGTTCTATTCATTAGTCTCTTCACTATTTCATCTTGTCCTACATGAAAGACTATAGTTTTTCGTGCATAATCAATTTGAGTTCCTAAACTTTGATTATTAAACTCATTCAAAAGATTTACACATTCTTTTTGCATTTCAGGGTCTTCATCAACTAATTTTATAGCTGAGTTGTAATCCATTTTCTATGTCAGAATTTGACTTTCAGTAATTGAATCCTCAGAAATTGAATCCTCAGAATTTCATAATTCCTGAAGATCCTAAAATTTCATTTAATTGTTTTTTACTTCTTTCCTCATTATTGGTTTCCTCATCTTCAGAATGACTTCCAGACTCAGAATTGCTTTCCCTTAAATCCTTATTAATTAAATCCTTATTAATTAAATCCTTATTAATTAAATCCTTATTAATTAAATCCTTATTAATTAAATCCTTACTAGTAGCATTGGATTCCCTTGGCCCTGCGTATGCCTTCGGCCCTGACTCCTTACTAGTCATTAGACTTCGTGTTAAATCCTTAAAGATACTGCTCCCAGAAGCTAAAGTATCCATCTTCTTATTCTTGCAAATATGATTCTCTGAAGATTTCCTAGATTTAAAAACCTTTGAACATTTTGTACAATAATAAGAGTTCTCATCAACCTTGGAATTGGATTCCTTAGGATTACTCTTTCTAGATTTCTTGCCCTTTATCTTACTTGTACCCCTAACAGCATGTCTAAAAGGTGAAGGCATTCCTAAATCATTTCTTATTCTTCTCATTGTAGAATCTGAAGTACCTAAGATCTTACAAATTTTTCCTTGAGTAAAATTAGGATTCTCACTTAAAAGTTTAGTAAACTCTAAAGCTTTTTCTTTTAATAAAAACATGTTTAATTTTGAAGTATCAACTATGGCAACCTGATCTACTTTTTTCAAAAATGCATCCATTTTATACGAAGTAATTTGACAAAGTAATTTGAGGGAAGTAATTTGATAGTATTAAATACGAATACTTCGTAAGGAACTGCGTAAGGAACTGCGTACTAGTACTCCTTCAACCATTTTTCTCTTTGAATCTTTTTTGTTATATGTTTCCTACTTCCTTTGCCTTCAGTCTTTAATCTTATAACCTCATTCTTTATATCTTGTATTATTTGATTTGATTTCATTATTTCTTCATCTGTTAATACTCCATCTTCTAAAGCCTTCAATTGAAATAAATATAATTTTGAAATTCCTAATTCTATACTTTGACATACTTCTCGATATAAACTTTTCTTTTTTGAAGTATAAGAAATTGAAACTATTTCAGTCAAGAATCCATCAGCAACAGAAATACTTCCAAGTACTACAGGAACTATTGTTAAAAGTGGTAGGGTCACAGGAAGAATGATTGTCAAGATTGCAGATGTAAATCCTAAAGATATACCAACTATTTTTAAAGTTGTATCTGCCTTATTCCATCTATTTTTTATTTTTTTATAATGCTTAAGTAAATCCTTTAAATGTAAACTTTCAGATTTAAATTCTTTTACTCTCATGACTTCAAGTTCTGAGGGAGCAGAAGGATTCAATGCTGGATAAATAGATTTTATTTCTCCTGGGTAACTCACTTTCTGATCTTCCATTTTATAGGATTTAAAATGATTACTAAAACTATTTTTTATTCCTTTGGGTTAATATTCGAATAGGATAAACCTCTTGTATTATTTGGATATCGTTATACAATTCTCTCAATGCTTTACCAACCTCATTAGAATCAACCTTGTTTTCATAAAATATTAAATCTATATATTCTACAAGTGTGCTTTTAAAAAGAATATTCTTACTTTTAGTTTTATATGTTCTACTAAAAAGCCCATAAGTACGTTTGCATGGTAAATCATAACTAGTCATTATAACATCTCCCTTTCCAAGTTTAGTATTATGATCACATTTCATAAACCATTTCATTGTTTCATTATCATCACTAAATAAATAGAAAAAAGGATCGATGATCTTTACAACCATAAAAACACTCCATTCTTTACTGTTTGTTGTTATTGAAGTTGGCTCTATATGTTTATATCCCTCGGGGAGTAATTTTACACCTCTTTTTCCATAAAACTCTAAATATGAAATTCTTGTATTGAATTTATTAAACCTTGATTCTAAATTATTATTAAGTGTATCACTTAAAGCTTTAATTTTATCATTCATAATTTGTTTGTCTTTGTATAAACTGATTTCTAATTTATGAAACCTTAATTGTAAATCTTTACAATATACAAGTGTATCACTTAAAGCTTTAATTTTATCATTCATAATTTGTTTGTCTTTAAGTCTTTCTTCATTTAAACTGCTTTGTATAGAATGTATTTTAGTATTCATATCTTTAAGTCTTTCTTCATTGCTTTGTAATTTATTAAATACATACTTTTCAACGAAGCCTTTATTAACTGCATCAGCTTCATCAACTGGTAAAGATAAATCTTTAATCTTGTGAGCATTCATACTTAAGTCTCCCTTCATTGAATCACCTCTTTCATTAATATATTTATTTTCTGTTAAAGTTAATACGGAGTCTACTACGTCTTCTGTATTCATTCCCATTGTTCCTCCACCTTTATTACATGGAATATAAGAACTCATTTATTTAGGGATTAAAATACGAAGTCTATGATTACTTAATGTCTCCTCCCCTTTTTCGTATGCACTTCGTGGCCCCGACCCTTTCAGTCCTTCTCCCTTTTAGTACTTCTCCCTTTTAGTTCTCCCTTTTCTCTCCCTTCGTGGCCTTCTCCATTTTAGTTCTCCCTTTTCTCTCCCTTCGTGTCCTTCTCCCTTCGTGTCCTTCCCCCTTCGTGTCCTTCTCCCTTCGTGCCTTTCTCCCCCTTCTCCCCCTTCGTGCCCTTCTCCCCCTTCGTGCCCTTCTCCCCCTTCGTGCCCTTCCCCCTTCTTGTCCTTCTCCCTTCGTGTCCTCTCCTAGACCTGTTTCAAATGTAAATACATTGAAATCTCTTCTCCATTAAAATCAATCAATTCTCCCTCTTGATTAAGAATTTTAAAATTAATATCCATTATATATTTTCTGCATAAAGGTAAATAATTTGGAGGATTCATCCTTTCAACTATTTTATATCCCATAGGAACTGTGTTTGAGGGAAAGGAATACAAAATATTTGTTACCTTGCCATTATTATAAGAACCTGTTATGCAATCACAATGAATATTTATGGTGTTTGTATTTATTATTTTTATAATATTTCCTGATGTTATAATAGATTCAACTGCAGCTGTGTTATAATGGTTTCCTGTAAATCCTAAAATTGTTCTAAAGAAACTATTATTCTGAAAACTAATTCCTATATTCTTTAAAGTCATTATACATTTTGAAGTTGGTAAATCTATTTTAATTTCAATAGCAGCATTTGTTTTTTTAGAAAGTATATTATTTAAATCTTTCATCTCATAAGCCCCGGGTTCTATTGTTATTGCCTCTGCTGACTTCACTGTTAATCTTTGAATAGTAAATTTATTATTATCTTTAGTTATATTAAAAATAGTATTATAAGCACAAAACCAGAGGAGTCCTAATTCATAATTTAAATCTTGATCTAATTTAATTGAATCTTGAAAGTTTATAGTAAAGTCTGATTCTTTTGAATTTATAGATAAAGTTCTTGAATATTTATCCGACATTATGTTTGCCATCTTTTTTAAATTATCCTCCATTTCTTTTAGGATTAAATTACTTAGGAGTAAATACGGAGTCTAATGATTACTTAGGATTAAATTACTTAGGATTAAATCCTTATAGTAGAGATTTTAAATCATTATAAATTTCTTGGATTATAGATTCAAAATCTTGCGCATGGTTTAATCTATACAAAACATATAAACTTAAAATACCACATATTTTAGTATTCCAAGGTTGAACTTGTAAAGAGTTAAAGGTGTAAGATGGAGACAGATAGTCTTCAACTTCTTTAGTAGGTTTAATTCCAAAAGGATCAAAGTATATAGATTCCTTCCTTGCAGTATCCTTCCTTGCAGTATCCTTCCTTGCAGTATCCTTCCTTGCAGTATCCTTCCTTGCAGTATCCTTCCTTGCAGTATCCTTATGTATACAAACCCAATGAGATCCTTTTTCATTTGAATTTTGATAATTGATTATTATATTCTTCGTGGAACTTTTAATTTTATATAATTCATCATTCATTAATATTTTAATTTTTAAATTTAACTCTCTAGCATAATCTTTTAAATCAAAATTTGTTTTTGCATTTATTCCAAATGTTTTTAAAAAATCTAAAATAGAGGGAGTCATTTTAAATCCATATACTTGATAAATTTATCTTTTGAAATCATTCCTTGTTTTAATAATTTTTTAGAAATCTTTAAAATGTCAGAATCTAAATTATTATGACCTGCTTTCCTTGCTGATAAAAGTTTTCTTAATTCAATAAAAAGATTTATAGGATTGAGACCTTCTCCTTGTGTTGGATTCTTAGGAGTTGGATTCTTAGGAGTAGCATTGGATTCCCTTAAAGTCTTAGGAGTTGGAATCTTAGAAGTTAAAGTCTTAGGAGTAGCATTGGATTCCCTTGGCCCTGACCCTCCTAAAGTCTTAGGAGTTGGAATCTTAGAAGTTAAAGTCTTAGGAGTAGCATTGGATTCCCCTAAAGTCTTATTAGCTAAATATCTATCAGTTAATTCTTTATCACTCAACTCTATTAATTTCTTATTCTCATAAAATTTATTGTTTATAAAATTCCTTAGATCTTTAATGTGTGGAGCAATATGACTTCCTTGTGCTACATCTATTAATTTCATATAATCTTCACATTCTTTAAGTGTTGCATCTTCTGGAATACGCCCACAAAGTAATTCTGAAAAATTAAATGTAAATCTAAAAGTTATAATTTGATGGTTATAAACATTTTGGGATCTAAGATATGATTCCCCAGTATTGGATTCCATATATAATATAAAGTTATGTTTATGAATTGTTAATATTTGAAATCCATTATTTGGATTAATAACAAATTCTGGGATGGTTGTAAGACTTAATACACTTCGATTAATTATAGGATCAAATACATATGGTCGTATGTTTTTATGTGAAACTCCGTATGGATCTTCAGAGTAATTATTATTATTATTATTATCATTATCATTATCAAGTCCAAAATCTTTGGGGTTTAGTTTTTCTATAGCTTTAATCATTGGTTCTTGTTCTTTAGTTAATACTTCATTTAATACTAAGGATTCAGTATTTTGATTTATAGTTTTTTTATTATATTTATCTTGTTCTCCTTCTAATTTTTTTAAAAGTACTAATCTTTCTTCGAATACCATTTTAAGAAGTAATATATGAAGGTATTAAATATGATAATAAAAAATGATAATAAAATATGACTAGGACTTGGGCCAAGGGTCAGGGCCAGGGCTTCAAGTATAAGCCCTTGCCATCTTTAGTTTTACAAAGACATCCATTCTTTAAAGATTTACATATTTTTTTAAAACTCTCTTTATCTTTTGATGAT